>JASDQU010274687.1:0-15088 GCA_032191745.1 Picea mariana
AGGCTCAATATTGCAAGCGAGGGCATGAGATGCAATCACAACTTAATGCCAAAAAATATCCTTTTTTATGTCTTTTCAAATCCAATTTATGAGTGTGAAAAAGACAATTTCACTTGGCAATATTTTCTATTTTTGATAACGAGTCAGAAAAGAGATTAAATAAGACTGATGACCTTTCAAATACAATTTAACGAGTGTGAAAGGGACAAATCACTCAACAATCTTTTCATTTTTTTAGACGAGTTGGAAAATTTCTTAATTGAGACTCGTTTTTGGGAGTCTGTGGGGAATAAGGCCGCATGTGCATGAATGAGAGATGAGGCTCATCATAAGGTCATGTATTGAATTATAATGGACTCTCGGTCCTATGGAAAAAATCGGCATGGGCACCAAATGAAAAAGAGGATCTAACCAGGGCACCCATGTTTGGTAAGTCTCTACCATTTATTAACGACACTATTTATAGCAGAAGGGAGGTTCTGTGTCGCAACAAATGGGTTCATTTCTAAGGCGTAAAAAGTGGTAGTAGAAGGATAATGAAAAAATGCATGATGGAGTGGACACCTATCCTATATGATAGGTTATGAAAATACCTTCCCGAGGTGACGAATGACCAATCATGACGTGGAAACCGCAAGAAAACTGAGTCAAAACTACAAAAGCCAGCTCAAAAACCACTCTTGAATTAGTCCATTAGGTGAAACAAAATCATGAAACTATATAAAGTGGGTAAAAATAGCTTATAAATAGTAATAAAATAAAAAATTACTATATCATTTTGATTTTTACCCAAATAGTGCAATTTCGACCAAAAATACCTCCAAGATTCAAACGACAATTGCAGGAGCATCAGGCAATGAAATCACAAACCGTTTGGATCAGGTAACTCTTCATCTCTTCCTCTTCAAATTCAAAAGATTACATTTTTGAATTAGGTTCCAATTTTTTAGTTTTTGAGGGCGTAAATTAGGATTTTTAGTATACACGGGTTTCCTTGTATAGGTCACGTGTATGACTAGGTATACACCCCTGTGTGAACCATAGGGAGCGTGTATTAATCCCTACATGCAACTGTGTAGAAATAAATCCGCGTATAGGTACACAAATGGAAAAAAGAGGGGTTCTAACTCAAAAATTGATTTTTTTTTTGCAGGATGGTCTTGGAATGTAGAGAGTGAGAGCATGAGGAGGTAGATGCAGCTGTGGATCAGGATCTAGAGGCTCAAGCGGCTTTAAAAAGATGTGGCTTGTACAAATTTTGGGCTCGCAAATGAATGGGGGCCCAAGTGAGGTTGTTGGAGATGTTGGTGGGTTACTGGGACCCTGATAGCGAGAGCTTTATCCTTGATGGACAACCATTGAGGATCGAAGTAGAGGACATCTACTTCTTGATTGGTCTATCATGCCAAGGGGAGGTTGTGAACCTCAAGTCACACAGAGCAGGGAGTGGGATGAATATCAAGGATTATATCGATGCCCACTGTGTAGTAGGGACTCCCAAGGTGGGAAGACAAGTTCTGATCTAAGCAATAAGTAACCTCAGTTTGAATATCATTGTGCTCATGCTTACTAGGATCATAGGTTCGGCCTCGTTACATTAAGCATCGAGACTGCTTATTTTTTACACAGTAGAGTGTGCTAGACCCACTTTCTATGATTGGCGTACCTCACTTCTAGCCAATAATAAAGGTCAACTGACAGAGTGGAAACATGGGAGTAAGTGAAACTTCGGGTTTGCCTCTATTCTTTATAGTTTTTTTTTCGAGTGGGTTCTAGGTCTGGGACCTAGAGTGGAGATCCTTCCTAGAGAACCACGCGATCCAACCATGGCGCGGTGGATCAAGATCATGAGACGACAGGGGGGAGGTAGGGTATTAATTCCCTATAATGATGATTTTTTCTTCTGGTGGCAGCAACAAGTCATTGCTCTGGATGACTATCTCTATGCGGGGATCGATTTCAGAGGATATCCTAATATGCCACTTCCACCAAGGGTATCCTATGGTGATATAGGTAACAAGTTTTTAAATATTTCATTTTTTTGTATTTTTGTATTTAGGGAACAAAAATATTTTTGAATGGTGTTTAAATATTAACTAGATACTTGTGTAATTGTAGACGTGGGTTCGTGACGGCCAGAGGGATTCCTTAGACATAGACGGAGGAACCAAGGAGATGAGGCGGAGGGAGGAGAAGAGGAGAGAGTCCTACAGAACATGCAGAGTAACATATCTTGTTTGACACCAAGGATTCCTATGGTTCAGGTAGAGGATCTACCTGAAGCCATGCAGCGACAGGTGGTTGGTGTACCTAGAGCATGGGTACGACTCTTCCAGTGTCTCGCAAATGCCGTGGTTTGCTACCATGACACACATACGGTGCCATAGGCATAGATGTCGTGGGATATGTATACCAGATGTATATGTGTATTGAGGGTTTTAGTGACAATTTTGTAATATAAACACCATATTTTGAAATATATAAAAGGGGATCTTTGGCTTTACTTATATCTTACAATGTGTACATTGATTTAATGGTTTTATTTTCTTTATTAATGTGACAAATTCCAATCTAAAACGTAATTAGCGTAGGCATTGGATACATGATTAGATCTCCTAGGAATGTGATAATATGTAATAAAATCAAATTGTCGTTCTAAAATACGTATCTGATGCAGGAGCATCGCTCACTCATCAAGCGAGCCAGCGCATGGAGTAGAAAGGACAGCTGGACAGTGCCAGCACACATTTTTGAAACACTTGGAAAATTGTTACGCCGCTCTTTAATGAAGTCAGTCATAAAGAAGCACACTTGTATTGTAATGGACCTTGAGCGGATAGCTCTCAACCTTAGGTAGATGAGGCATTTAATAGAATTTATGTAAAGTAGATAGAATATTTAATTCTGGATTTGATAGCTTAGAGCTCGAGAGGGAAACAGAATATAGACACCCTCCTTTATACATTGTAAATATAATTCAGATTTCTGAGCATTCAGGAGCAAGAAGCAAGCAGAGCAGAGCAGAGAAGTGTATGAAGAACCACCATGTACAGATATTGAATTAATAGAAAAGCTTTGATTCAATTCCATGGCTGTGTTATTCTCTGTGTATTGTTGATGTTATGCTCTTGAGTATTTGCTTCTCGTTATGCACCTGTTTTTATATGATGTGTATGTGATTTCATGGTTAATTTGAAATCTGAGAAATTGAGTGAATAAGTTTCAATTGCTTCTCTAAGTGAGCCAGAGAATTCCTGCAAGGAGTATAGTTGAATTTGTCCGCAAGGAGTGCATGACTGCAGGGTTTACTTGGAGACAACTTTTGTTACCATTCATCTCAGAAGTGCAGGATTGGCACCGGAGCTATGCAAGGCGTGTGTAGGCTGGACAAGAAGACTCAGGGTTGTGATTCTGAGCTAAGGGAGTGGAATATTTCTGCTGCAGGAGTGCACAGAATTGAAGAGTTCCAATACTTAGTCGTATTCGGAGCTTTGCCACAAGGAGTGCGTGCAACGTGTTCTCACAAAGTCCTGTGAAGCGGGGATAAGTTCAGGAGGGATAGGTCTACAGTCACGGAAGGAGAATTGTAGGGTTGCTGTGGAAAAGCCCGAGAGAAGCTTCACCAGTTAGTGAGTTGATGAACGAGTTCTTACAGAGGTAGTGTTTGAATTCAATTCGCAGAAACAACAAAGAAGGATAGATGGTTGAAATCCCCTGGAGAGATTTCACAAGGACCCAAGGGTCGTTAGATCGTGCAAAGGTACAAGGAGGTTACCATGTAGGTATTAGGAGTTCAAAGCTCAGGAGGAATTGGGGCCGTTGATCTGGAGTCACAGGGACCGTCAGATCACATGCAATATCGCATATCGGCATATCGCAAGTTGGAGTGCCAAGTTGCTGAAGTAAGAGCAGCGATATTGTGAGGAGCGATACCCCGAGAAGATCAGATCCATTGATCTCAACGGGATACGAGGCACAAGATCCTGGAGGATCGAGGTTCGGCACTTCGGAACTTTTAGCGTCGAAAGAATTACGAAGAATTCATGAAATCCCGAATTGCGACGGGTCCCACGGTGATAGCCGTAGTGTTGACAGGTGGCATCACATATCAGGGTTTGAGACTTGGGAGGTCCTATGAAACGGTTCCACGAAAATCGCGAATTCCTGATCGACGATTTCCTGATCGCTACTAGTGTGTGGGGTCCAAGCGTCAACAGCGAGGACAGGTGTCACCGGAGAATCGACATATCGGGCTTCGGAGGTTGAAGTTTCAACTCGTTGACATCGTGAGTAGCGATTTCCCGATAGGGAAACCCCAGATAGAAGGGGAGAGGAGAAAGCCAACGATTAACCCACATCGGGGTTCAGGGAATCGCAAGGCATAAGCGCGTGACTATAGAATTCATGAAATTGTGAATTACGATTTCTCGATTCAGAAGGGAGTCAGTGGAGAGTTGCTGTGGGTGAAGAACTTCTGACGGGGAAGTTGAAGGGCATCTTAGCTGTTCGGGCCAAGTGAGAGAAGGTCCTGGACGAGGCGAGCGTACTATGAGGAGTGCGGCTCTACCAGAGTGGTATCAGAGCTAGAACATTTTTTCTTTCTGAAGCAGAGACAGAAGAGGATACACCATGCCGCCTAGAAGGGAAAAGCAGTGACCTGGTTCGGAGGACAGGGATGCACGAAGAAGAGGTAGGCCGGCAGGAAATCCAGAAATGGAGCACCAAATGAGAGATCTCCGAGTGAGATTAGAAGAGATGGAGACAACACAAAGACGCGGAGTTGGCGCAGGGGATCTTAGTGATTCCGAGGTTGAAGAGGAAGATGGGCATGCAGAAGAAGTCGTAGTAGAGGATGCATCAATCGAGCGATTGATCAAAGCCATTGCCAGAATGGGTGCGAAGGCGAGAATGGATATTCCAGTCTATGAGGGAAGCCTGGATGCAGAAGAGCTATTGGACTGGATCCGAGCTCTTGACACCTACTTCGATTATGAGGAGATCGAAGAGGACAAGAAGGTCAGACATGCTATCACCCGATTGAAGGGACATGCAGCATTGAGGTGGGATGAGCTACATGCAGATAGACGTTCCAAAGGCAAACAAAAGATCAAAAGCTGGGACAGGGTGATCGCAAATATGAAAGCGAAGTTCATCCCCAGAGATTACCATATCACACTGTTCAGGCAAATGCAGAACCTGAGATAGAAGTTGATGACGGTGAAGGAATACACTGAGGAATTTTACAGGATTAATATCAGAGCAGGTCATCGGGAGAGCGATGATGAGAAGGTGGAAAGATACCTAAATGGTCTGAGGTATGACATTCAGGATGAGTTAAGCATGGTTACCATCCGAACAGTTGAGGATGCTTACCAAATGGCTCTGAAAGCCTAGGAGAAGCTAAGCCGCAAACAAAGACAGTGAGGGCGAGGCAAGAGTCAGCCCAGAGGCAAGGCAGTTGCCCAGGACAAATACCAGAAGCCCAAGGAGGAATGGCAGAAACCTCAGGGTAAGGTTGAGAGAGGTGGAACCTCACAGCAGAGGCAGCCACAACCTGAACAGACAAGACCACAGACTGATCAACGGGGAGATTACGCTGATGCAAACACTCTTCCTCGAACTAGAGGTTGAGGCAGAGGAAGAGGAGGAGTGATCACATGTTTTACATGTGGAAAGAATGGGCACAAATCATTTGAGTGTCTAGAGAAAAAGCAAGCCGGAGGAGAAGCTCACATCACTGAGGCGCAAAGGTGTGATGTTGAGGATGAAGACACTGGAAGTGGAAAGTCACTGACGGTACACAAAGTTCTCTTAACACCCGAGAAGGAGGTGGAAGACACCGTTCAGAGGACTAGACTGTTCAGGACCACGTGCAATAACAAGGGCTGGAAATGCAAGGTCATCGTGGACAACGGAAGCATCGACAATATCGTTTCAACTGAGATGGTGGAAAAGCTAGAACCGGAGACAACTGATCACCCGAGTCCATACAAAGTGTCTTGGTTGCAGAAAGGACACCAGGTAAGTGTTATGAAACAATGCCTGGTTGAATTTAAAATGGGTGAATATAAGGATAAGATTCTATGTGATGTTATTCCCATGGATGTATGTCATGTATTGCTGGGTAGACCATGGCAATATGACAGAAATGTGGTTCATTATGGGAGAATGAACACATATACCTTAGAGAAGGATGGGAAGGCACATAGATTACTTTCGATAAAGGATAAGGAAGTGAAGCCGGAAGTGAGCAATACAATACTTCTCATGAGTGGAAAGGAACTTCTCATAGAGATGGAGAAGAAGGAAGATCCACAATTCTTTGTGGTCAGGAAACCAAGGATTGTCCTGACTAGCACAAGAGTGGATGACTTTCCATATGAGATTCAGGAACTGCTGGGAGAGTTCACTGACATCATCGTGGACAAACTACCTCATTCGTTGCCACCGATGAGGAGTGTGAGTCACCATATTGACCTCATACCGGGGGCTAGTTTTCCGAACAAAGCCACGTATAGGTTGATGCCACAGGAAAACGAGGAGGTCAAAAGGTAGGTACAGGATCTGCTGGACAAAGGACTGGTCAGAGAGAGTCTGAGTCCATGTGTTGTTCCAACAGTACTTAGTCCAAAGAAGGATGGAGGCTGGAGAATGTGTACAGAATCCAGAGCGATCAATAAAATCACCATCAGATATATATTTCCACTGTCGAGAATGGATGATCTGATGGATTTCCTGAGTGGGGAAAATTATTTTTCGAAAATTGATTTGAAGAGCGGATATCATCAGATTTGCATGAGAGAAGGTGACGAATGGAAGACAACATTCAAGACAAATGAGGGTTTGTACGAATGGCTGGTCATGCCGTTTGGCTTGACAAATGCGTCGAGCACATTCATGAGGCTGATGAATGAAGTCCTGCAGGAATTCATCGAGAAATTTGTGGTTGTATACCTGGACGATATACTGATCTTCAGTAAGACCAAGGCTGAACATTTGAAACATTTGGCCATTGTGATGAGAATATTGCAGCAGGAGAAGTTGTTGGTCAACATGAAGAAGTGTTCCTTCATGAAGACAGAGCTTATTTATTTGGGCTTTGTTATTTCAGCGAATGAGTTGAAGATGGATCCTGAAAAGGTTGAAGTGATAAAGAATTGGCCATCACCCAGAAATGTTTTTGAGGTGAGGAGTTTCCATGGTTTGGCTAGTTTCTATCGAAAGTTCATCAGGAATTTCAGTGGAATTAGCGCCGCGATGATGGATACAGTGAAGAAGCGACACAATACTTTTCATTGGATAGCAGAGGCTGAGAAGAGCTTCAATCTGTTGAAGCGAAAGATCACAGAGCAACCAGTGTTGGTGTTGCCTGATTTTCAGAAGACATTTCAGGTGAAATGTGATGCAAGCGGATATGCCGTAGGAGGGGTCTTGAGTCAAGATGACAGGCCAGTGGCATATTTCAGAGAGAAGCTGGATGACACAAAGTTGAAATACTCCACATACGATAAAGAGTTTTATGCCATTGTACAGGCATTAAAGAAGTGGAGGCATTATTTGATCCTGAAAGAATTTGTACTGTACAACGATAATCATGCATTGCAGTTTGTGAGTCAATAGGAGAAGTTGAACCAGAAACATGCAAAATGGGTAGAGTACATGCAGAATTTCACATTTGTGATTAAACACATTTTAGGAACTGCTAACAAAGTGGCTGATGCTTTGAGCAGAAAATGTTTGTTGCTACAGGAGTTCAGAGTCAAGACGTTGGGTTTTGAAAATCTGAAAGACATGTACGCGGGAGATGCAGATTTCGGGGAAGTGTATGAAGTAGCTGAGAATCCAGTTCTCAGAGATCGGAGTCCTTGGATAGACTACATGATCCAGGATGGATTGCTATTTCGAGGCAACCAATTATGTATTCCAATTTTCTCCATGAGGGAGAATTTGGTGAAGGAGAAGCATAGTGGGGGATTAGCAGGTCATTTTGGACATGAAAAAACATTCGCAAAGCTGAGCGAATCGTATTTTTGGCCGGGCATGCGGGCAGATGTTAAACGATTTGTTGACAGATGTCGAATTTGTCAACATCCGAAGGGCCGAAAGAAAAATGTCGGGTTTTATCATCCATTGCCCATACCTTGCGGCCATGGGAGGAAATAAGCATGGATTTTGTATTGGGATTTCCAAGAACAAAAAGAGGAGTGGATTCCATCTTTGTGGTGGTGGACAGGTTCTCAAAAATGGCACATTTTATTTCATGTTAGAAGACCAGCGATGCGACACACATCACGAACCTATTTTTCAAAGAGATTGTTAGACTGCATGGATTACCGAGAATCATAGTCTCGGACAGGGATACAAAGTTCATAGGTCTTTTTTGGAGGACACTATGGAAGAAGCTAGGAACTAATTTGGCTTTTAGTTCAGCTTATCATCCGCAGACGGATGGGCAGACCGAGGTGGTCAATAGAATCCTTGGAGACTTGTTGAGAAGCTTGGTGACAGAGCACCATAGTAGCTGGGACAACATTTTGCCACAAGCAGAGTTTGCTTACAATGAATCTGTGAAAAAAAGTACAGGAAAGAGTCCATTTTAGATTCTGTATGGGACACAACCGAGAGGAGTTTCTGAAATCAGGGAGTTAGAACAGACTATGACTAGCAGCGCGAGCGTAGAAGAATTCGCTGAGGCGATGGAGGAACTTCACACGAAGGTGAAGCAGTGACTGCAGAAGTCAAATCAGGAGTACAAATGCAAAGTCGATCAGTGGAAGAGACAACTTCAGTTAGAAGTTTGTGATCTAGTTCTGGCACACTTAAGGAAAGAAAGGTTCCTAAGGGGAACATATAACAAGCTCAAGATGAAGAAAATTGGTCCATGTAGAATCCTGAAGAAATTTGGAGAGAAATCTTATGAAATTGAGTTTCCGGATGGCATTGGGATATCTCCGATATTCAATGTTTCAGATTTATACCCATACAATACTGGAGAAGCAGAGACTGGAACTAAGGAACCAATGATCCAGTGGCAGAAGCAATTACCAGTTGCACAGAAGCCACAGATGGAGTGCATACTGGACAAGCGAGTAGGAAGGAAGACCAGGCGGGAGCAGTTTTTTGAATACTTGGTGGAATGGAAGAATCACCCAGTGGAGGATGCTAGCTGGGAAAATGAAGCGATGATACAGAAGCATGGACAGACGTGCAGGAGCTCATGGGTAGGAGCCCATGAAAATTTTCAATCCGAGGAGTATGATGCAGGAGCATCGCTCACTCATCAAGCGAGCCAATGCATGGAGCAGAAAGGACAACTGGACAGTGCCAGCAGACATTTTTGAAACACTTGGAAAATTGTTACGCCACTCTTTAATGAAGTCAGTCATAAAGAAGCACACTTGTATTGTAATGGACCTTGATCGGATAGCTCTCGTCCTTAGGTAGATGAGGCATTTAATAGAATTTATGTAAAGTAGATAGAATATTTAATTCTATATTTGATAGCTTAGAGCTCGAGAGGGAAACAGAATATAAACATCCTCCTTTATACATTGTAAATATAATTCATATTTCTGAGCATTCAGGAGCAAGAAGCAAGCAGAGCAGAGCAGAGAAGTGTATGAAGAACTACCATGTACAGATATTGAATTAATAGAAAATCTTTGATTCAATTCCATGGCTGTGTTATTCTTTGTGTATTGTTGATGTTATGCTCTTGAGTATTTACTTCTTGTTATGCACCTATTTTTATATGCTGTGTATGTGATTTCATGGTTAATTTGAAATCTGAGAAACTGAGTGAATAAGTTTCAATTGCTTCTCTAAGTGAGCCAGAGAATTCCTGCAAGGAGTGCAGTTGAATTTGTCCGCAAGGAGTGCGTGACTGCAGGGTTTACTTGGAGACAACTTTTGTTACCGTTCATCTCAGAAGTGTAGGATTGGCACCGGAGCCATGCAAGGCATGCACAGGCTGGACAAGAAGACTCAGGGTTGCGATTCTGAGCTAAGGGAGTGGAAGATTTCTGCTGCAGGAGTGCGCAGAATTGAAGAGTTCCAATACTTAGTCGTATTCAGAGCTTTGCCGCAAGGAATGCATGCAACATGTTCTCACAAAGTCCTGTGAAGCGGGGATAAGCTCAGGAGGGATAAGCCTACAGTCATGGAAGGAGAATTGTAGGGTTACTATGGAAAATCCTGAGAGAAGCTTCACCAGTTAGCGAGTGTATGAACGAGTTCTTACAGAGGTAGTGTTTGAATTCAATTCGCAGAAACAACCAAGAAGGATAGATGGTTGAAATCCCCTGGAGAGATTTCATGAGGACCCGAGGGCCATTAGATCGTGCAAAGGTACATGGAGGTTACCATGCAGGTATTAGGAGTTCGAAGCTCAGGAGGAATTGGGGCCATTGATCTGGAGTCACAGGGACCATCAGATCACATGCAATATCGCATATCGGCATATCGCAAGTTGGAGTGCCAAGTTGCTGGAGTAAGAGCAGTGATATCACGAGGAGAGATACCCTGAGAAGATCAGAGCCATTGATCTCAATGGGATACGAGGTGAAAAATCCCGGAGGATCGAGGTTCGTCACTTCGGAACTTTTAGCATCGAAAAAATTACGGAGAATTCACAAAATCCCGAATTGCGACGAGTCCCACGGTGATAGCGCGTAGTGTTGATAGGTGGCATCGCATATTGGGGTTCTGGACTTGGGAGGACCTGTGAAACGGTGCCATGGAAATCACGAATTCCCGATCGGTGATTTCCCGATCGCTACTAGTGTGTGGGGTCCAAGCATCAACAGCGAGGACAGGTGTCACCGGAGAATCGACATATCAGGGTTCAGAGGTTGAAGTTTCAACTTGTTGACATCGCGAGTAGCGATTTCCCGATAGGGAAACCCCAGATAGAAGGGGAGAGGAGAAAGACAGCGATTAACCCACATCGAGGTTCAGGGAATCGCAAGGCATAAGCGTGTGACTACAGAATTCACGAAATTGCGAATTCCGATTTTCCGATTCGGAAGGGAGTCAGTGGAGAGTTGCTGTGGGTGAAGAACTTCCGACGGGGAAGTTGAAGGGAATCTTAGATCTTCGGTCCAAGTGAGAGAAGGTCCTAGATGAGGTGAGCGTACTCCGAGGAGTGCGACTCTGCACCAGTTTCCATAGAAATCGACAGAGTAAAGTAGGATCACACATGCAGTAATGGCCATTCAACTGACATATTACTAATTGGGAATTTAGGTGAACTTCTAAAGAGCGAATACCATGCGCGATAGCATCACACAAAAGTTCTATGACGATGCTATATTAGGCCACATTATTCATGGATGGCCCTAGGCATACACCACCTGAAGACATCAACATACCCTTAGGTGAGTAAACCACGCAAGCAGCGGAAGCTAAGTTTCGTGTATGACGACTGGCTCCGTGTAAGAATCCTAGGTAGACCGAAGACTCTGTTGACATCTACCAACAAAAGGGAAAACTCAATAAGCAATCCAAAGACAAAATAAAAGGGAAAAAGAGATGTATATACACTAAATTTACATTAGTATACAAAGAGTTCTGCTCAAGCCTAGGGCTCAAGCATAGTACCTTTTCAAGTAGAGCCCATTTCTAGGCTCGACCAATTTATTCCATTCATAATCTTTTAACTCGTAGGCTCCTTTTTCTAGAACACGTCGCACGATGTAAGGACCATGCCACATGGGTTTAAACTTGCCTACCCCTAGTGGTTCTTTGGATTGGCCATACAAGAGGACCAAGTCAGCCTCAACATACAACCGGGGACAGATAGACTTGTTGTATTGAACCTTGACACATTTCTAATTTGCCTCGATAGCTGTAAATGCATCTCGAACTTTCTTGTCAAGACTCTCTAGGTGCACAAGGCGTCACTCTAAGTATGAAGTGTCAGGTAGGATCTTGAATTCCAACTTGAGAAAAGGGATTTCACATTCAACAAGAAGGATCAACTCCACACCGTGCACTAACTCAAAAGGGGAAAAACTGGTGGCAGTCTTAACCGAGGTTCAATATGCCCAAAGTGCGGGATATAACATGATGTGCCAATTGGAATTACTCCGATTGACATTTTTTTGCAAAATTGTTTTGAGAGACTTGTTGACGGCCTCTACTTGCCCATTTTCCTGGGGGTAATAAGGAGATGAATGACCATGTTTGAACCCCATCTTAGATGTTATTTCTACCATCATTTCAGTCTGAAAGTGAGTGCCATGATTAGTGAAAATCTCACTCAGGATACCGAACCAGGCGATAATTTGGTTGAACACGAAGAAGGCTATAGTCTTCCCATCGGATTTTATGGTAGGCATGGCTTCAGCCCACTTAGTAAAGTATTCGATGGCCATGATAATATGTTGATTCCCCCCAACCGAAGTTGGGTTGAAATCGATGAAATCTACACCCCACTTGGTGAAGGGACCGACGGTAATGACTAGGTGAAGAGGGGATGGATGTGAGCACATTTTCCAAGTGAACACCTGGCAGGAGTGACACTTCTTAACCACTTTGATACAATCTTTAAATATAGTAGGCCATAAATAATCGACTTGCAGGATTTTTTGGGCTGTCGCAAGCCCAGATAGGTGACCACCACAAGCCCCTTTGTGGCAATTGTTTAGGACTGACTCAGCTTCCTCGTGAGTTAAGAAACGATGCAAGATATTATCTACTCCTCGATGATATACAGTGTCACTAACAATGGTATAATTTTTGGCTTGGTATCTAACACGCCGTCGATCATCTCACAAGAGATGCTGAGAAAACTTCAAGGTTTGAAGATATAGAACAATGTCTCCATACCAGGGGTTGGACGATGATACAAGGAAAATGTGTTCAACCGCAAACAAATTGACATGGATAACATCCTCGTCTAATCAAGGAAAATCAGATATTACCTCTACAAAAACTAGTGATTTCTTGGACTTGGCTGAAGAAAAGTTGAGATCAAATTCTTGTAAGATGACAATCCATTTATTATATTTCCACCCTATGATACACCTGGTAAGGATGTATTGAAATGGATTGACATCAACAACCACTATAGTCTTGCAAAGCAATATATAGTGACATAAACGTTGGACTCCGTGAACTGCAGCCAAAGCTAGCTTTCAACGTGAGAGTAATTAAGCTCAGGGCCGACTAGATTTAGACTAAGATAGTAGATGATGTGCTCATGGAACTCATCATCCTCCTAAACTAGAACCATACCAATCGTCTCTGCAGACGTGGAAATATATAGTAAGTAATCTCTACTGTAATCAGGGGATTTCAGCAGAGGGGCCGATACCAAGGCTTTTTTCAAAGCGTCAAAAGACTCCTAGGCTCACTCATCCTAGATAAAAGGTGTGTCCTTCTTCAAGAGGTGCATGAAAACCTTAGTGATATTGGAATAATTCACTATGAAACAACGTAGAAATTTAGCTTTCCCCTGTAAACCTTGAATTTGTCTAATCGTGTGTGGGGGAGGCAACTGAAGTATTGCCTCAATCTTAAGAGGATCTACCATGATCCCAGTCTCAGACACTAAAAATCCTAAGAGACGACCAAACTTAACTCAAAAGATGCATTTGTGAGGGTTTAACCAGATTCTATATTAACAACATCTTTCAAAAACTAGCTAAAGGTGTATAACATGATCCACTCTCTTGCAAGAGTGAGCAACAAGATCATCAAGGTAGGCTTCGACTATGTGCTTGATATTGTGAAAAGAAAAAGTCATGGCACATTGGAAGGTTGCTCTGGCATTTTTAAGGACGAAAGGCATTTTTCGGTATGAAAAAGTACCCAAAGGACATATAAATTTCGTCTTGTGTTGGTCCTCAGGTTTGATTTGGATTTGGTTATATCTTGAAAATCTGTCCATAAAAAAAAATATCTCGCTTCCTGCAAACTCATCAAGAATCTGATCAATGAAAGGCATGGGGAAGTTATCTTTAGGACAACCTTGTTTAGGTCGCGAAATTCCATACACACACGGATGGTTCCTCACTTTTTATTCACAGGAACGGGGTTGGATACCCATTCGGTCAAGGGAACCAGGTAGATGAAGCCAACATTAAGTAGCTTCTCCACCTCTTCCTTAATAGCAGTGGCCTTCCTAGGATTTACAGCTCTAAGAAGTTTTTGAATAGGTTTAGCATCTAGATAAGTCCTAATATCATGTTTGACAATACGGGGGTCGATCCCTGGCATCTCTTCATATGACCAAGCAAATACATCTCAAAATTATTTGAAGAGTTTGATGTAGATCAGAATTTCTTTTGGTGAACAATCAACACTTATATTTACATTCTCAATCTTGCCAGGGGTATGACAGATATCGATCGAGATGGTAGGAGAAATACTCGCCATATTTCCTTCGACATAAATGCCGTGCATATCAAGTGGAACTATGGCGTGACCGACTATCTCACTCAAGGTAGACCGAAATTCATCTTGCTCGATTCTTTCAAGACTTGAGAGAAAATAAGATCAATGATGCATATCATCCCAAGGTCTCTCAGAACCATTCATGGCTTTGAGGATGTATTCAAAGGTAAATTCTCTTCATGTGAGGTAATAGGATCGGGATCAATGAAAGAGTCAAGAAAAACTTGATACCCAATCTCCGTTGACGATAGTGGTGTAGCCATGCCAGCATGCAACTATCCTTCACTTGACTAATTCAGAGAAGGTAGGGTCCATGGATCACTAAAATAGGAAGTCTGGAAAGGAATGGACCTTCTTGTTGAAGTCGGCCTACTAGACATGGTGTAAGCATGGTGAATCGGTGCCGAGAAGTCGAAGGTACCCATGAGGGAAGAATACATTTCGATGCCAATATTCTTAGTTGTTGGCTGAGAATTTTCGATCACAGGGATCAATGGTCAAACATATGCATTAGGACTAGAGTAGGCAAAGGAAAACAAAGTGTACGAAAAACAAACGATACGACTGTTGGACACACCTACCACACTTAGAGGGGGGGGTGAATGAGTGTGGGGCCCTTTTTCCAAAAACTTCCCTCTTGCACAAAAACTCATCAATTAGAATTCAACATTTATTCATTACCCATTGTTTT
>JASDQU010274688.1:0-15087 GCA_032191745.1 Picea mariana
TGAGGAGGTTAGGATGATCCCACTAAATCATGAAAGCAAGTAAGATCCAAACCATTCGGATGCCACCTCACCATAGAAGTTTCTCCTTCTAGAAGATTCGAGAAAATGCTCATTTTTCCCACGTGTAGGTATTCTCGCACCCTAGCTATAGAGCAACTTGCGAACATCTCGCACCCTAGCTATAGTGCAACCTGCGAGAATGGGTCATTCTCGCACCCTGCCTATATAGCAACCTGCGAACTTCCTTTTTTATAAGGTTTTTACATAGGAAAATGCAGCTTCTTTTCTCAGGAAAAGTTCTTCTCCCTTTTCTCTTTAGGAACTCAAGCCACTGACCCTTCTAAAGGCAACATATAGGTTTACATCATTAACGATCATAGGGATGACGAAAATAATGTGTAACAAACTTCCCTAACTTCCTTCTTCGAACCAGAATGCTAGTTTTTTAGCTCGACTGACTTTGTTTTATATTCTTCCCATTTACGCTGCCCTAGGTGCCTTACCATTTCTTTGCCAGTTTGGGAAACTGAACCTCTTCTCTCGCTTGGAGCTTGTAGCCTTCAAGTGTTGCAGGTCTTGTCTTATTAATCACGTTGGTATTTGAACCTTCCACCAACCTTATTCTACGTATCTACATTAATGATAATTTATAGTTCCATTAGTGCTAAACAGGTGTGTTAGTATGGACTCTCCATGTGGTGCTGACATATCTGAAGACGTCAGGGTATTAATGAGTCCCGTAGGCAAGATTAATCTACAGTAGGAAGGTCTTTTCTCAAAGGATGATTCATTGAGTGGCTTATCTGGCACTCATAATCACTCCTCTTGTAAACTGAACCATTCTTTTGGCACTTATGCTTCTCCTCAGAACCTTTCTCATAGTATTTCTTCTCCACTAGAGACATCTGCGGGTATTTTTCCTCTATCCGCTCCCTCTGTTGGTGCGAGCTCTGAGCTTCTAGATAGTGTGCCTAAGGTTGTATCTACTACAAAGTCAGGTTTTAAAGGAGGTGGTCAGCTATATAGAAACAAGAATTCTAGTATACCCACTAAGCCGATTGAGGGTGTCGAAGCTGAATAAGTGGGTTAGAAGAATGGTGTTGGGCTCGGATGTGGGCCTGGAAGAAACCTGCAGATTGGCCCTGTGTGGACTGGTGGGTCGATTATCCTATTCTTATGTTGCTGATAGTTCAATTCAGGGTTAGATAACTAAATTTTGGGTTCCTATTCTCGATAATGCACCCGAGATGCTTTGTCTTATGAAGGGATGGATGGGATTTATTTGCAAGGCTCTCGAAGATGTCGATTTATTGTTGAATAGATTCTAGGTGATTTGGGGAAGCACTCTTATGTTAAAATGATGGAGGGTGGCCTTCGACCCACAAACTGAATATTTTCAATACCAACATTTTTGGGTCCTTCTGTCATGTTTGCCTTTGCATATGTGGAATGAAGGTGCAAAGAGGGCGATTGGAGATGCTCTCAGGCATTTCATCACTCTAGATATCTCCACCTTGGAAAAATCTATTAGGAAAGTCAGAAGGATATTAGTGGAAGTTGATATCCATGGAGGACTCTTGGAGGAAATTGTGATTGAATGGCGCGATCAACAATATACTCAGAGGCTGGACTACTTGGGTGTTCCATTTTGGTGTAGTTGGTGTCGAGAAACTGGTCTGGTCACCTGCATCGTGATTGCTCGGGAAAGATGCCTGGAGAAAAGTTAGAATATTCTCTTCTACAAGAGGATCCACCTGCCTATGTTGATGAAGGGGACTCTTATGGCTGTGATCCTATACACTACGAACTAGAGGCTGGCACACAGATCAAAGAGGCAAATACATTTACACGTAAATTAATTTTTTTCTACCCAAATGTTTTCTTGTCTTTATCATTGTGGGAAATGAATGCATTGGAAAATTTCTAGCTGGCTACAAGCTTCTACCTAGATAGTTAAAGGAAGCGCCAAAGGGGGATCTGAAAAATTCCCTCCTGTGTTGACGACCCCGAATTTACCAGAGGCTGGGAACTCCTCCCCTTTTAAGGTGTCTGGACAGAGGGTGTATAATCCTCTTGACCTTCCCTCACTTTCACCTGCTGACCCTCCTCGGAAGCCACAAACACTGTTACCAAGCCCCCAGGACCCAGTTTCTACTTCTTCACCTACCCAAAGTACTTTATTAGACCTGGTGATAGAGCCGGTCTACAAAGAATTCGAAGAGGGTGAGTCCTCCCTTAGTGTTGTCTTGGACTCACTAATCCCTTTCATTCAGGAAAATGCAGTTGTGATTAAACTACCAACCTATGTAGGGAAAAAATTACATAGAAATTTAGATAATGTGAAGAATATTTCAACAAAGAATCAACCAGGGGTGAACGGAAAAAAAAATTTCATGGTCTAGGGGCTTGGTGTAGAACTCTCCCCTATAAAAACGCGTAGTTCATGAAAAAAGTTGGCATAAACTACACCCATAACTGATGAGTCGGTTCCATCCTTCACCAATAGTGGGGCTCTTAGAGCGATGAAATCCCTGGCGAGGGATACATAATGATTATATTATACTTAAATGTTAGAGGTGTTGGAAGAAACCTCAAAGTGGTCTCAGTTCGAAGACTCTTGGATAATGCTCGTCCTAATATTGTTTTTTTACAAGAAAATTTGGTGAATTCTCAGAGAGCAAGGAATTTCTTGCATTTCCTGCGATCATCCTGGGCTTCGTGTGCAGTTAATTATATTGGTACTTTGGGGGAACTGTTAGTCTCATGGGATTCTAATATTTATGACTTGACACCTTTTCTTACTGTAGGTGGTATTCTATTAACATGTAGATGTTTATTTAACAATCGGGAGTTAGCACTGCTTAATATTTACGGCCCGTGCTCGGAGCGGAAACATTTCTGGAAATATTTGGAAGACAGTGGGATTCTCTCTATTAATCATTTGATTATTGTAGGGGATCTAAACATTGTATTATCTTCGAGTGAGGTTTGGAAAGGTACGCCCAGTTTTGGGATTAATGATGATTATTTCAGAGACCTTTTTTCATCTAGAATTCTGATTGATAGTAAGCCGACAAAGTTGGTTCCAACTTGGAGGAACGGGCATCGTGGAAAGGAGGCGGTTGCAAGAAGATTAGACAGAGTTATTGTTTCTGAAGAATTATTATCTACTGTCGGCCTTTATAGCTCCTTGGTTGAATTTCCCTTTATTTCTGATCATGCACCAGCTATTCTTCAACTGGATATACCTCTCTACTATAAGGCCTATCCATTCAAATTGAATGCACAATGGCTCAATGATCAAGATTTATTGGATTTAGTCCACAAGGTATGGAAATACCTAGTTTTCCTATTGGAAGGCGAAAAAGAACACAGGATTGTTTGGAAGTTAAAAGTACTAAAATCACAAACAAATATATGGTATAAATAGAAATCAGCCAGAAACAATGAAAAGATATTGTCGATGGAATATGACATTAAGGAGGCGATTATTATTATGGCAGGCGATCCTACAAATCATGAAAAGGAACTATCCCTTCGGCAAATGGAAGTAGAAAGAAACAATATCTTAAAAGGAGTCGAAGATCAATGGAGATTGCGCAACAGAGCAATATGGTTGGATAGTGGTTATAATAACACAAAGTTTTTTCATAAATATGCTACCTTCAATAGAAATCAGAAGCATATTTGGGAGATTACTGATAGTACCAGAATAAATGTGTCTGATCAGGTATATTTAAAGGATGTAATGACTCAATATTTTAAAAATATCTACAAGGACCCGCCTACATCAAACACTATTGAAAAATTAAAGGTAAACAAACTCTTCTCTCAGTTTGTAAATGAGGAGGAGTCTTGCTCGATGTACAATCCAGTCACATTAAAGGATCTTAAAGATGTTCTTTTTCATTTTAAGAAGGACAAAATCCCAGGGCCAGATGGTTGGATGGTGGAGTTTTTCACATTTTGTTTTTTATTTAGTAGGGGAGGATATTCTTGAAATGGTGGAGGAGTCTAGAATATTAGGAAAAATTACTGGAGGTCTAAATTCTACTTTTCTGACTTTGTTCATGAAGGCTAATAAACCGGTCACCTATGAAGACTTTCGTCCGATATCTTTATGCAATCTCTGTTACAAGGTGATATAAAAAATCATCGCCAATCAGAGAAAACCATTCCTTTCCAGATCTCTTTCTGAAGAAAAACTGGTTTTTTTACAATGAAGAAGGATCCAATACGCTATAGGTACAACCCATGAAATCCTACATAAAATCAAAAAGAAAAACATAAAATCTCTAATCCTAAAACTGGATTTAAGGAAAGCATATGACTGTATAGACTGGGCTCATTTAAGACTAACACTTCTAAAGGTGGGATTTGGTTTACAAATGACAAACTGGATTATGTCATGCGTCACTATTTCTTCCTTTTCAATTTTACTAAACAGTGAGGCTACTGAATTCTTCAGAAGCGAAAAAGGATTACATCAAGGGTGTCCATTATCACAATTACTCTTTATTCTAGTGATGGAAGGACTCAGACTATTATTGAAATCCAACATTGGTGAAGGTAAGCTCTCCAGTATAAAAGTGTCTAGATTACTAAAAATATTTCATCTATTATTCATGGATGACGTACTCATTTTGACAAAGGTAGTTTTACATGAATGGATTGAAATTGACCGGATTATCAATCTATTTTGTAAGGCCTCTAAGATTTCGGTTAATCAAACAAAAACTACTTTACATTTTGAAGGACTGTCAGAGCAAGAATTGCTCCCCTTCAAAACTATCAGTCGGCTTCAAATACTTAGGTTAATTTTTTGAATACATGGATGCAAAAGGCCGAGGATTGGGGTTGGATGTTGGCGAAATTATCCAAGAAAATCGATTTATGGTGTAATAGATGGCTTTCTATGGCAGGTAGATATATCCTTATCAAAACAGTGATGGAAGGCTAGCCTATTTATTGGATGTCTATGGAAGCTATGCCTTGTACTGTTCTTTGCAAGATTATAAAATTGATGTTTCACTTTATGTGGCATGGCCATAAAGAATCACAACACTTCCATCTCTACAGATGAGAGACTTTATCCAGACCAAAGAAGAACGACAGATGGGGTTTCTGTAACCTTGCACATTTCAACTTGGCACTGAATGTAAGTAGCCTTCGAAGGGTCTTAAAAAAAGAATGCATATGGCATAAAGTAATTATGGAAAATATTTTTCAAGCTCTACAGTCACAAACTGGCTTAGATTGGCTTAACAAAAAAGTCCTGCCTCAAGGATATGGAAGAGCCTTACAAATTTGGTTCATATCATATCTCACTGGCTAGCTTGGCAGCCAAGTTCCAGACATCTCATCTCTTTAGGTAGAGACATAATTCTAGGCATCAGAGATAACTCTTTCCTCTCGACAGAGCTACTCTCTATTTTAAAGAAAAATAAAATGTCATGCTAGCACAAGCCTCGGTAGGCACTAACCCTATTTACCTGTCAGAGAACTGGATGAGAAGTGAAACTCTGGGATTATCTAGAGAACTTGCATTAGAGTGGGATTCTTATATCACAGAGCTAAGAGGGGCCGATATTAATCTCCATAACACTGCTGATACTCTTCTCTGGACCGGAGGCGATTCCTTGAGGGTCATCACTGTTAGGAATTTATATAAGGCGCTTATTTCCACTTAGAATTATCTGCTTTGGAGAGGATGGAGAGTTAAACTCTAGAAATAGAATCTACAACTAAAGATTAATTTTTTTTTATGGCTGGCTGTGGAAAAGAGGATCCTTACTTAGGAAGTTTTAAATAAAAAAGACTGTGAGGGTCCAGTGATTTGCATGTTGTGTAAACACAACAATGAAGACATAAACCATATCTTTCTACACTGTTTCTTTTCCAAAATAGTTTGGTACAGACTCTCACATAGACTTCAAATTAAAAATGAGTGGACCAGAAATTTCTTTATTTCTTGTTGGGACTCATGGACTATAAATTACTCTGTCTCAAATAGGCCGGAGGCTATCACTATTTGGAATATATGGAATGAAAGGAATAAAGTGATATTTGAAGATAAAGTTCCTTCTCCCTGGGATTGTTTATAGAACTCTTGGCTCTTTTACAAAATCTCCTTGCTCACAGACTTTGCAAAGCACTGGACAGAGACCAATAATTTTGAAGAATGGATTTACCTATGTGTCTTTTGATGGGGCATCTTCATCAAGTGGATTGAATTGTGGAGCTGGAGGTGTCATTACTAGTCTGGATTCTTCTAGGTACAGGTGGTATATCAATTGCAGGGAAGGCACTAATACAAAAGCAGAGAGTTTGGGAGCTTGGACTACGCTCACTCTAGCAAATCATTTGAATATTTCAAACATTCAAGTGATGGGGGACTCTAAGGTGGTTATTGACTGGCTAAGCCATAAACGGAATCTACAATATACTGCCATCGAAGGTTGTAAACAAAGAACTATGGAGTTGGATACAACTTTTCAAGGTATCTGCTTTCAACATATTTTCAGGGATTTCAATATGGAGGCTAATCTTCTATCCAAGCAAGCACTACTGGAGAGGAAGATTATCCTATTATATTTGGGATGGAGGGACAGTAGGTCCTATTTATCATATTAATCTGTTCTAGTTCCATCCTATTTTTTTGTGATTTTTTGTTCCGAGTTTTGGACTAGCTTTCTTGCTTTGTTACTCAGATTTTTTGGAGTTTTTGATCGTCGTTATTCTATGTTTCTGAACTATGCTATTGATAGTTGATCATTTTTGGATGGATCCCATTTGTAATGGACTTGTTTTTGGTTAGTTTGGTATCCTATGGATTGACTAGTATCAGATTCTTATCTAGAATCCTTTCTAGATGTAAAAAATTATATATTAATATAATTAAATTATTTAAGCACTTGAACAATAAACATAAGAATTGAACAATAAACATAAGCATTGAGCATCTACCATTCAAATATCCAAACATATGCATCAACATTGATCGTGTATCAATAAAAAAAATTGTTCATTCTTCAAACCAACTAATGTTCAAATTACCTTAGTGTGAATTTGGAGATAAGTATGTTATGAACATTGAATAACAACAATAGTTCATATTGGAACCATTTAATCTATTCATTTTAAATTAAAAAATAAAGCAGGAGGAATTTGATTTGAATTTAAAAATAAAAACATTCAAACTTTTAGTCTTACTTTACATGGAAACCAAAAAACAATATATCTTTCAAATACATTGAGTTTTCTCCCTTTAATCCATGTATTTTATGAATGCCACAATGAGTATTGAATTTCACTATGCTAAACTTTATGGTGTATAACTACATAAAAATTATGACTATGATTTAAAATAAACTAAGTAATGTCAAGACAATTGAAGATGTTCACTGCACTAACCTATCATTTATAATGACTTCTATTATATATAACGTCATCCAATGGAGGAAACAACTAAAGAGTAGCCTTAACAATATTATATTGTACACCAAGGTTTACATTATTGAATTAATATTTATATTAGAACTTTATAAAAAAAAAGTAATTGGAAAAAAATATTAATTCATTTAAAACAAATGCAAATTATGACTATGATTTAAAATAAACTAAGTAATGTCAAGACAATTGAAGATGTTCACTGCACTAACCTATCATTTATAATGACTTCTATTATATATAACGTCATCCAATGGAGGAAACAACTAAAGAGTAGCCTTAACAATATTATATTGTACACCAAGGTTTACATTATTGAATTAATATTTATATTAGAACTTTATAAAAAAAAAGTAATTGGAAAAAAATATTAATTCATTTAAAACAAATGCAATCAAATTTTCGCTATGTAAATAAAATATGACAAAAAAATAATTAGAGAAAAATACATTAAGAACTTCATAAAAAAATTAATAAAAAATTTAATTCATTTAAAACAAATGCAATCACATTTTTTTCTATGCAAATAAAATATGACAACAATTTATTATAGAAAAATAAAATTGTTACTCTTTTAAACTTTTCCTTGTCTCCAATTCTATGCAAATAAAATATGACAACAATTTATTATAGAAAAATAAAATTGTTCTCTTTTAAACTTTTCCTTGTCTCCAAACCCAAGCCTAGGAATATCATAAACTTGTATTTCAAACAAATTTTCATATTTATATACATGGTCATAAATTTATTTTTTTTACATGAAACAATATAGAGTTGTGGAGTAGTTAAGTGCTTGCCTATGTTGGCATGGAAAGGGATAGAGAAAACAATGTACCTACCAAAATTTGCATACACAATGAAAATAAGTTTAAAACAATGTCAAGTTGACAATTGTTGTGTCAATTGGTTTGACATCTCGTTTATGTTCTTGGAGCAGTGAGTGGACTTGTGCATGAATATTTCTCTTGAGGTAATATGAGTAGAAGTTAGAGATGTAGTCGATAGGTCATAAAAAGGATAAAATTGCATGGCAAATATGTTGAAAGAAAATTCAATTAGGAGAAAGGATACAGAAAATGAAGTAAATTCATTAAAACAAATTTATTAAAACTATAAAAAAAGAACAAAACAAAGTACTAAAGAAAAAATTCAAAATTATTGGATGATATCATTTTACTAGGAAAGTTTTTTAAATTAAAACCTACCAATTATTCCATACATTTGTGATTTTTTTAGCAATAAATCATTAGTATACTTCACCATAATTTAAAAATGTGTTAGGCTAGGCATTGACGGAAAACTTAACTCCACGTTGATGTGTATTGCATTAGCTTGAGATTCAATAAATATACAAAATGTGACTGTTGGTCTTCTCCAACACATGACTCATCCTATCACCTACGACTCTTCATGTGTACATCACTGTTACAATAACACAATCCCTATGATTACGTGTCCAACACCCCCCCCAATCCGAAGGGGTGTGTCTCAGTCCAAGAATCATTCTGAATTTTTCAAAAATTTCTCTTCCAAGAACTTCAGTGAAGATGTCCTCAATTTGCTCATTTGTGGAACAATGTCTCAAGTGAATAGTATTGGCCTCTACATGACATCGAATCAAGTGATAGTTTGTGTTGATGTACTTTTTTCGATCAAGGAATCTAAGATTCTTGGCCAACTTGATTGTAGAAGTATTGTCATCTAGAAAATGAGTAGAATTCACTTGTTTCTCATGCAAATTTTCAAGTATTTTCCCAAGCCACACAATCTCCTTTGTCAATTTTGCAGCTTCCACATATCCTTCCTCTGTTGTGGAATCTGTTGGAACTGATTGTTTGTGTGATCTCTAGGAGACGATTTCTAATCCAAGACTCATGATATATCCTAAATTTGAGACTCCATTTTCCTTATCCCCAACAAAGTATGAATCAAAATATCTAATCAGGTTGAAATCATCCACCTTTGAATACCTGAGTAAAAAATCTTGAGTTCCTCTCAAGTATTTTAGAACTCTTTTTTGCAACAGACCAATGCCCTTCACAAGGATTTTTCATGAACCTGGAAAGAATCCCAACAAAAAATGAAATGTTTGGTCTAATGGTAGTAAGATAGATAAGAATTCCCACAATATATCTATACTTGGTTGCATCCTCAAATTCATTCCCTTATTTTGATGTGAGATTCAAGTTATGTTCCATTGAAGTAGAACATAATTGCACTCAACCATGCCAAACTTTTTCAACAGTTCTCCAATGTACTTCTTCTAGGAGATGAATGCGAACCTTGGATTTTGAATCACCTCAATGCCCAAATAGTAGTGAAGATGTCCAAAATATGTTATCAACTCTTTCTTCATGGATGCGTTTTTTTCAACTCTTTCTTTATGGATGCAATGTAGCTTTCATTGTTCCCTGTTATCAACATATCATCTACATATACTACAATATATACAATTGTTTTTCCAATTTTCTTGACAAACAAAGTTGCATTGTCAAGATTGAAATGCTTGAAATTTAATTTCAGGAGATGCTCAGTTAACTTTGCATACCATGCTCGTGGTGCTTGTTTAAACCAATATAAGGATTTGATGAGCTTGCATACTTTATGTTCTTGTCCTTTCACAACAAATCCTTATGGTTTAGACATGAACACATTCTCTTTCAATTCTCCATTCTGGAAAGAAATATTCACATCTATTTGATGAATTTTCCATCAATTATGTGCTTCCATTGAAAATAGAGTTCGAATGGTAGCTCATTTTGTTGTGGGGGGAAATTTTTCCTCATAATAAACACCTTATTTCTATGCAAATCCTTTTTCCAGGAGCCTTACTTTGTTATTTTCAAGTGAGCCATCTGATCTGTACTTGTTCTTGAATACCCACTTGCAGCCGATTGGTTTGGTTCCAAATGGAGGATCCACCAACTTCCATGTCCCATTCTTGATGAGATAATTGTATTCCTTTTGCATGGCTTCTTTCCATTCATCATGAGAAGTGGATTCTTCAAAGGAATTTAGTTCAATGTTAGTAGATAAAATCAACTCACAATCATATGAACCACCCATGTCATCTACATCACCTAAGTTTGAATTATCTACATTACCTCCATCTTGTCTTGAAGATATTCCCATTCCTGTCTTTCCGACCTCATCAGGATAAACACTCTCAAGTGTTTTTGTGAGCCATTTTGGTGGACCTTTCTGAGATGTTCCATGTTGCTCAGCTGATTGATATGGTGATGATTTCTCATCAAGCCTCAACTTTTCAATCCTCTCGATCACATCATCCAAATGAAATTCAACTTTTGATCAAGTGGTGGGAACTTCTTTATGTGTGGAATATGGTGCTTCAAAAGGAGATTCCAAATATTGAACCAATATAATGACCCCCCCTTCAAGATGTGGAATCTCATCATCAAATTCATGATATGTATTTACACGAGTGAATCTGTCTAGATGATCAAGATGCCTCTCAACAATTTCATCTTTCTTGGAGGATTCAAGAAATATTACATATTTAGAAAGGATGAATTTTTTATTTGTCTCATTGTAAAGTAGATACCCCTTAGTGGTATTTGAGTACCCCAATAATATGCACGTCTAACTCCTTGCATCAAGCTTTCTTCTTTTCTCCTTAGGAATCAAGGCATAGTAGGTAGAAACAAAGACCATGAGATGCCTCTCCTAAGGAATATGGTCATACCATATTTCATAAGGATTATTGTTTTTAAGAGTATGAAATGGACACATGTTTTTGACATAAACTGTACATAGAAATGTGTCAGCCCAAAACATCAATTTTACATTCTTGAAAAACATCATGGAATGAAACATATTTAGGAGTGTCCTATTCATTATTTCAGCTACACCATTCTGTTGAGGATTGTATAGAACTGTGGTTTGATGCTTGATCCCATGTTGGTGAAGGTAGTTTTCAAATTCATTAGATGTATATTATTTTCCATTATCAGTGTGAAGAGAGATAGTATGATACTGAGATTCATTTTGAATCCATACATAAAAATTTTAAATGTTTCAAAATCTTGTGATTTATCTCTCAACAAATATACCCAACACATCCTAGTGTAATCATCAATAAAATACATGATATATTTATTTCCATTTGTATAAGGAACATGAATAGCGCCGCAAAATCATAACGAATTAGTTCAAGTTTTCTACATGCTCTAGCAGTAGAATCATGGAATGGTTGTTTGTTATTCTTTTCAAGGATGAAAGCATCACATTGTCTCAATTTCCTAGGAATAGTAGGCAAAACGAAAACACCATTGCTTCTCAATAAATGGAGAGTGTCATAATTGATATTATACTAAATGACATTATACCTTCACCATGATGAGAGAGGTATGCAACATTTTTTGTATGGGTAGATGTCCCATTCAGATTCAACAGTCTCCCATCTTCCATTCTGGTCATAACTAACATGTTATCATAATCCTTTCGTATTTCTAATTTTCCACTGATCATATGAACATAGTGTCCTTAGTGTCTAATGTGCACAAGGGAAACCAAGATCCTTTTCATATTGATAATATAGAGCACATTATGCAAAATAAAATTCAGGAATCCATGAAACTTAAGTCTGATGGTGCCCATTCCCAAGGGTTTGAGACTAGACTTATCTGCAAAATACACTATTCCATCTACATTGTCATTTGAGTCTTCAAAATTTCATGTGATAGGTTGCGTCTATGTAAAGAATCCATGCATCTTTCCAAGGAGTATATGAAGTGTTAAATAAATCTTATGCTATTCCTATATTGCAATGAGAAACAATGTAATGGAAAGATTCACATGGATTACCTTTTGTTGGTTCTAAAGGTTTACCTTTGTCCTCTTTCTTATTCTGTCTATCTTCTTTGATCTTGTCCCATGGAAATATGCAGTCATATGCTTCATGTGACCCATTCTTTTTGCAATGGGTACAATGGAGATTGGATCTATCACCTTGGTTGTGTCTACCCCCCTACCTATGGAACTCTTTCTTCCACTTATATGTCCTCTTCTGCTGCTTTCTCCTCTAAAAGAATCGTGTGGTTTACTCTTGTTTTTTTGAGCAAGGTACACAATCTCGCCAATTGAAGGGGATGGATTCTTTCCAAAGGATTTATATTGTTCAACGACTTTCTCCACTAGCTTGTCAAATGTGATGGATTTCATTTGACCACTTGCTTGCAAAGATTCAAGGTAGTGAGAATATGTAGGGTAGAGGGCCTTAATGAAGGTCATGAGAGGGAGATCAATATTCACTCCAGTGGCTTCAATTTCATGCATTATGGATTTTATTTCTGAAGCTAAAGCCATAGGGTCATCATTATTCAACTCTAGGTCGAAGAGATTCAACAATGGTTGTATGAGTTATAGTTCAGAGTGTGGCTCACCTCCTCATTTATTGTTTCAAATATCACAACACATGCCTTCTGGTATTTGTCCTCCCATACGACACATTCTTTTTTTGAGGTTGGAATGGTTGGTCTGCTACCTAGTCCACTACTCTGTCTGCTACTCTTCGACTTTGATTTTGAGGCACCAGATTCAAAGTATGATTTTGCTTCTTCTTCAGTGATTTTACTGTCAAGGACTGTTGTTTATTCACAAATTCCTTTCCACGTGTCCTCGAATATCAATGTGCTTTTGATATTCCTATATCATTATTTGTAGTTTTCCTTTCCAGTCAACACCATGCCAACAATGGAGATGAGAACAATGCATTCTTTTGTCTTCATGCACACGTAGCAAGGTAATGAAAATACAATGAAGTTGCACCAATAAAAATCAAAATTGTCTTGCTAGTGTACCAAGAATACAATGAAGTTTCACCAAAAATGGTTAAGCTTCAATGTGCCCCATTATGCTTCAAAAAAATTAGGTCATTCTTGAAATTTTAAATGAGGAATGATGTTTATGCTATGCAATGATGTTAAACATCTATTGCATAGTTCATATATCTCATAGTAGGAATTTGATTAAATCCTATAGTGTTCTAGAAAAGTGTGCCCCAAAAGTGATACGCGCATATGATACATGTTAGGAACCAAATACCAAGATAGCATAGAAATAACTCAGAAAAAGTACTCAATGCCTTGAAAAAGAGATAATTTAAAATAATAAGCCTCTTCCAGGGGGAAACCTCCTTATACACCACATAAATTTTCAAATACAAGATGATTCCAAATGAAAAGGTCTCCTTGGTATATATAGGAGACTAGGAGGTACAATTACAACTAATGGACCCAAGCCGACATAAATAAAATAACATTACTAATGTAATATTCCCTAATTAATGGGTAATGTGCCAATATTTAGGGCTTAACATGCTCCTCTCCTTCAGACAAGTGTTGTCCGCAACACTTGAATAATTATGGATGCTTTTGTATAAAAGACTCATCTTCCCAAGTGGAATCTTTAACAGGTAGTTTCCTCCACTTAATGAGATACTTTGAAATGGATATATTCCTCAACTGGTGAATTCTTGTGTCAGTGATAGATTCAGGCTCCAATATGATTTTTCCTTCCTCGTCAAGTTCTGGAAATATAGTTTGAACTAGGATCTTGTCACCTATAACCTTCTTTATGCATGAAACATGGAAAACTGGGTNTAGGAAAATCCAATTTGTATGCCATAGTACCAATATTTTGCAACACCTTATAAGGGCCATAGTACTTTGGTGATAATTTATTATCCTTCTTGGCTTGCTTGAGGGACATCTGTTTGTGTGGTTGTAGTCTTTAAAACACCCAATCCCCTACTTCAAAACTTCTTTCACTACGATGTTGATCTTCTTGTTGTTTCATGCAATTCTGTGCCATGGTTAGGTTGTCCTTTAAGATTTGGAGAACTTGTTGTTGATGCTCGATGTGATCTACCACTGCTTGAACCTTAGATTTTTCTTTTAGAGAAGAAGTGATGGAAGGAGGGTGGTATCCATAGAGTGCCATAAATGGTGTCATTTTTTTTTGCAGTATGAAAGGAAGTGTTATACCACCATTCATCCAAGGGTAACCATTTGAACCATTGTGTTTTTTTATCAGAGACAAAGAAACGAAGGTATCCTTCTAGACATTTGTTCACTATCTCAATTTTTCCATCAGATTTAGGATGATAGGATGAACTATGAGACAATTGAGTACCCAAAAAAAAATATTTTGTCCCAAAAATGTCAAGTGAAGATGGGATCTCTGTCACTTACAATAATCTTTGGGCTTCCATGTATCATTTGAAATGTATCCATGAATGCGATGGAAAATGTACTGGCTTTGAAGGGATGAGAGAGTGCACAAAAGTGTGCGTACTTGGTTAGTCTATCAACAATCACCATGATGACACTCTTTCCTTCAGACTTCGATAACCTTGTGATGAAATCCATGGAAACCTCCTCCCAACAATGGCTTGGGATGGCTAATGGTTGTAAAAGACCTAGGATCTTAATTGTTTCCACCTTATTTTGTTGGAAAAACAAACATTCTGCCACAAACCTTTGAACATCAGTTTTAAGGCCATCCCCAAAAAATTCCTTATTGACCCTATAGTAGGTTTTCAAAAATGACAAGTGCCCTCCTACTGGAGAGGTGTGCAATTCCAATAGTACCTTTTGTTTTAGTTAGGAGTTCTTACAT
>JASDQU010274690.1:449-15025 GCA_032191745.1 Picea mariana
CAATAATTCACCAATTGAGGAATAGATCCAATTCAGAATATCTCATTAAATGGAGGAAACTACCAGCTGAAGATTCCACTTTGGAAGATGAGTCTTTTATACAGAAGCATCCAGAGTTACTCAAGCATTGCAGACAACACTTGTCTCAAGGGGAGGGGCATGTTAAGCCCTAAATAGTGGCTCATTACCCCTTAATTGGGGCATATTACATTAGTAATGTTATTTTATTTATGTCGACTTTAGTCCATTAGTTGTAATTATACCTCCTAGTCTCCTATATATACCAAGGAGAAATTTTCATTTGGAATCATTTTGTATTTGGACATTTATGTGGGAATAAGGAGGTTTCCCCATCAAAGAGGCTTATTATCTGAATTTCTCTCTTTTTCAAGGCGTTGAGTACTTATTCTGAGGTTTTTCTATGCTATATTGATATTTGGTTCCTAACAGTTCCCATCTATGTGGGCATATGGACATCATTTTCGCACAGAGGATGTCGATGATAGAGACATGACACAAGACTGTGGAGTGGAAGTCAAGTTCGACCAATCTAGTTGTGCTAGTGATGCAGGAGCATCGTAAGCAAGCCAACAAAGCGGAGGACAACTGGATATGCACCATCACGTATTTTGGAATTTTGGAGATATTTTGAATTTGAAAAGCTGAGACATTAATGTAATATCTAGAAAATATATTTTTGCTTTTATGGTTTAGAGATTGTAACACAGATCTTCAGCGTTCACTCTCATCTATTGGTTAGAGGCATTTATTGCAATAAATGTAAAGTAGTTGTAGTCTTTATTTCGACTTGATAGCTTGGAGATGTAGGAGGGAAAACTCTAGAAAGCTCCCTCGTATGTATTGTAATGTATTCATTATTCTCAATGGTAAGAATAAATTTGTAGAGAAAAAGAATAGGAGAGCAGAGAAGAACAGAGATTGTAGAAGTTGTATAAGCAGAAATTTGTTGCTACAGAACCCATGTACAGGAGCGCTTGAGTTAATATAAGAATGCTTTGACTCAATCTCATGGTGTTGTGATGAATACTATTTGCATCTATTGAATGGTATGTTTACAGTTTGCTTATATGCTTTGTTATTCATTTTGTTTCAATGCTTTGTGTGTATGATTTCATGTTGAATGTATGAAGTCTTTGCGAGGGAGAATATGAGTTTCAACTGTTTCTCTTCCTGAGAATTCCTGCAAGGAGTGCAAATTCCGCAAGGAGTGCGTTGACAAGTTCTGAGTTTTACCTTATAAAAGATTAGGAGAGATATCGTTGTTCTCATACCAGCAGGAGTGCAAGTATAGCATAGAGTCATGCAAGGTGTGCGCAAGCAGGTTGAAGTCTTAGACTTTTCCAACCAAGTGAGTGGTTGAAGGATTTCTGTCGCAAGGAGTGCGCAGAACTAGGAAGTTCAGATAATCGAAGATTATCGTGAAGATTCAAGGAGTGTGGGCATAATCCCTTAAAATTCCTTGAGTTTGCAGCAAGAATCGAGCTCAGCATGGATAGATACTTTGAAGAGTTTGAAGGGAAGATGAGGCTAAAGTTACCTCGCAGAAACCAAGCATAGAAGGAAGAAGCTAGTTGTTTGGTTAGGAAGTATTGAGAACTTGAACAGACGATTGAAATTATCAGAAGGAGAACTACTGATGCATCGTGGACCGTTATATCCAATGGATCAGTGGAGAAGTTAAGGCTGAGTGTCTATCAACACTCATAAGCTCAAGGGGAATAGTCACCGTTAGATATGGATCAACGGGAGTCGTTGATCTTGTGATTTTGGATTTTGGCATTTCGGGAATTGAAGTGTGGAGAAGGTCGTGACTTGGAGATCTTGAGTTGCGAAATCGTGATATGTGAAATTCTGACATAATCTGGACTGTCAGATCGTGGGAGCTCAAGGCCATCGATATGAGGAGAAGAAGTTGTGATTTTGAACTTCGGGAGACGGGAGAAGAGTCACATCGTGAACTCACAAGTAGCGAAATCCCAACGTGCCCAGAGGTGGACCCCAGGATGTCGCTGAGGTCACATGGTTGAGGCATAAGGGAGTAACTAAATATCTGTTAGCCCATGTCAGGGTTTTGGGAGTCAAAGGAGTCATAGGGACTTACAATAGGAATCACGAAGTCGTGAAACTATAAACACCTTTTCGGGTGAAGGTCATGGTCACATTGGTTGGTTAGGTGGGGTGGAGGTTCGCGCCTAGTGCTTGTTCGCACAGGGGTAACTTCTAAGAAGGACCTGTGGTTATATGTGTGAAGGTTCCAGTGGGAACTAAAGAGTCATTCTGGCTCAAGGAAGTAGAAAGATCCAAAGACCGGGAGGTCACGCAGAACCTATTGAGGTAGGGGTGATGCGTCAGGTGGTATCAGATCTTACAATCCTTGTTTTCTGTAAGCAAGAGGAGACAAAAGGCAAGTTGTAATTTAAATTCTATGTGGAACAGATTGAAGTAATCCCACCAAGAAGATGTCAAGATAGACCCATGCCCGATCCAGCCATGGAAAGGGAAATGATAGAACTTCGTGCTCGATTGGATGCTATGGAGATAACACATAGACAAACAACTGATACTGGAGATATCAGTGAGGATGAAAGATAAAATGAAGCTGGAGCCGAAGAAGAAGTTGTAGCCGAAGTTGTTGCAAAGGAGCGTCTATTCAAAGATGTTGCAAGAATAGGGTATGCAAGGTGATAGTGGATAGTGGAAGTACAGATAATCTAGTATCCACAAAAATGGTGGAAAAGCTGGAATTGGAAATAGTTGCACATACAAGCCCATACAAGGTTTCGTGGTTGAAAAAAGGACATCAGGTAACACTCACTAAACAATGTTTAGTTGGATTTAAGATAGGGGATACATATATGAGATCTTATGTGATGTTATTCCCATGGATGTTTGTCATCTTTTGTTGGGGAGATTGTGGAAATATGACAGAAATGTTGTTCATGATGGGAGAAAGAACACATACACCTTGGAGAAGAATGGTAGGATGCATATGTTGCTGCCAATTGAAGACAAGAAGGTGAAAGAAGAGACAAGCAATACTATATTTCTCATGAGCGGGAAGAAAATTCTAGATGAAGTCAAGAAAGAAAAAGAAATGCAGTTTGTTGTGATAAGAAAACCTAGAGTCATTTTGACCAATACCTCGATGGATGATCTACCAAAGGAGATTCAGGAGATGGTAGAGAATTTCTCTGATNTTCATTTCCGCGCATCGAGAGTATAAGCCATCACATTGAACTTATATTAGGAGCAAGTTTACCAAACAAAGCAATGTAGAGATTGATGTCGCAAGAGAATGAAGAAGTCGAGAAGCAAGTCCAAGATTTGATGGACAAAGGGTTGATTACAGAAATCTTGAGTCCATGCGTTGTGACAATAGTGTTAAGTCCAAAGAAGAATGGTGGATGGAGAATGTGTACAAACTCGAGGGATATAAACAAAATCACCATCAGGTATAGATTTCCTTTACCGAGGATGGATGACTTGATGGATTGCTTGAGTGGAGCAAAGTTTTTTTCAAAAATTATTTGAAAAGTGGATATCATTAGATTATAATGAGGGAAGGTGATGAATGGAAGACAAAATTCAAGACGAATGAGGGGTTGTATGAATGGCTTGTCATGCCGTTTGGTTTGACGAATGCGCTAAGTACTTTCATGAGGTTGAAGAACAAAGTCTTGAAAGATTTCATTGGAAAGTTTGTAATTGTGTATCTTGATGATATATTGATCTTCAATGAGATTGAGGGAGAGCATCTAAGACACCTAACTCTAGTAATGAGGAGGTTGCAGCAAGAGAAGTTGTTGGTAAATCTGAAGAAGTCGTCATTCATGAAGAGAGAACTCATTTATTTGGGGTTTGTGATCTCTTCGAATGAGTTGAAGATGGATCCTGAGAAAGTAAAAGAAATCAAAGAATGGTCGTCTCCAAGGAATATATTTGAAGTCAAAAGATTCCATGGATTATCCAGTTTTTACAGAAAGTTCATCATGAATTTTAGTGGGATTAGTGCACCAATGATGGAAACAGTCAAGAAAATTTTTAAATATTTTCATTGGATAGAGGAAGCAGATAAAATTTTCAAGTTTTTGAAGGAGAAGATAACTAGACAACCAGTTCTGGTTTTTCTAGACTTTAGTAAAACATTTCAAGTGAGATGTGACGTAAGTGGATTTGCAATTGGAGCAGTCTTAAGTCAAGACAATAGACTAGTTGCATACTTCAGTGAGAAGCTGAATGATGCCAAGTGAAATTATTCCATGTATGATAAAGAGTTTTATGCAATCATATAGGCATTGAAGAAATGGAGGCACTACTTGGTTCCGAAGGAGTTCATTTTGTATAGTGACAACCATGATTTACAATTCATAACCAGACATGGGAAATTGAACCAAAAACATGCAAAATGGGTTGAATTTATGCAGAACTTTGCTTTTGTTGTAAAACACATTTATGGAACTGCTAACAAGGTTGTTGATGCATTGAGCAGGAAATGTTTGATTCTGCAGGAGTTTCGTGTGAAGACCTTAGGTTTTGATAGCCTTAAGGATATGTACAGAGATGATTCAGATTTCAAGGACGCATATGAAGCATGTGGGAATACTGTTATGAGAGACAGAAGCCAATGGATTGAATACTTGATCCAGGATGGATTATTATTCAAAGGAAATCAGTTGTGTATCTCGAAGAGTTCCATGAGAGAGAATCTTTTGAAAGAAAATCATAGTGGGGGATTGGCTGGACATTTCGGCCATGACAAAATATTCGCGCAACTGAAAAGTTTATATTATTGGCAAGGGATGAGGACAGATGTCAAGAAACTTGTCAACAAATGTAGAATTTTTCAGCACACAAAGGGGAAAATACAGAATACATGATTGTATCAACCATTGCCAATACTAGAGAGACCATGGGACGTGGTAAGAATGGATTTTGTCTTAGGACTGTCGAGGACACAGAGGGGTTGTGATTCCATATTTGTGGTAGTCTATAGATTCTCAAAAATGGCACATTTTATTCCATGTCATAAAACCAGTGATGCAATACACATTGCAAACCTGTTTTTCAAAGAAGTTATTCGACTTCATGGTTTACCCAAGAGTATTGTTTCAGATAGAGACACCAAATTTGTTTGTAATTTCTGGAGGAAACTGTGGAAGACGTTGGGAACGAATTTATCTTTTAGCTCAGCATATCACCCTGAAACGGATGGACAGACTGAGGTAGTAAATCGAAGCTTGGGAGACTTGTTGAGGAGTTTAGTAGCTGAACATCATAGTCAGTGAGATCAGACTCTGCCGCAAGCGGAATTTGCATATACTGACTCACCTAGTCAGAGCACAAGACAGAGCCCATTCCGGATAATGTAGGGAATGCATCCAAGAGGAGTATTTGAGTTGAGAGACTTAGAGCAGCATGAGTTCAGAAGTATTGGAGCAGAAGATTTTGCAACAGAGATGCAAGAGCTCCACAGTAAGATTAAAGAGCGGCTGCAGAGTTCCAACCAAGAATATAAGCGTAGAGCAGATTAGCACAGAAGAAAGCTTTAGTTCGAAGTGGGATATTTTGTCTTAGAGCACCTAAGAAAGGAAAGATTCCCAAGGGGAATGTATAATAAACTGAAAATGAAAAAGATAGGACCATGTAAGATTCTGAGAAAATTTGAGGCAAATGCTTATGAGATATAATTTCCAGATGATGTGCGCATTTCACCCATATTCAACGTAGCAGATCTGTATCCTTACAAAATAGATGAAGCAGATGGAGAAGAGATTCAACAGGAAGTCCAGTGGGTCAAACAAATGCATGTAGCTGAAAAGTCACAGATGGAAAAGATCATTGATCAAAAAGTTAGCAAGAAGACCCGAAGAAAGACGTATTTTGAATATTTGATAAAGTGGAAGGGACAAACGGTGCAGGAGCTCATGGACAAGAGTCCATGAATTTTTCAGCCAAAGGAGTATGATGCATGAGCATCGTAAGCAAGCCAACAAAGAGGAGGACAACTGGATATTCACCAGCACGCATTTTGGAGATATTTTGAATTTGAAAAGATGAGACATTAATGTAATATCTGGAACAGATATTTTTGCTTTTATGGTTTATAGATTGTAACGCAAATTTTGAGCGTTCACTCTCATTTGTTGGTTGGAGGCATTTTTTGTAATAAATGTAAAGTAGTTGTAGTCTTTATTTCGATTTGATAGCTTAGAGCTGTAGGAGGGAAAACTCTAGAAAGCTTCCTTACATATGTATTATAATTTATTCATTATTCTCAATGGTAAGAATAAAGATGTAGAGCAAAAGAATAGGAGAGCAGAGAAGAACATAGATTGTAGAAGTTGTATACGCAGAAAGTTGTTGCTATAGAACCCATGTACATGAATGCTTGAGTTAATATAAGAATGTTTTGACTCAATCTCATGGTGTTGTGATGAATGTTGTTTGCATCTATTGAATGGTATGTTTACAATTTTCTTATATGCTCTGTTATGCATTTTGTTTCAATGCTTTGTGTGTATGATTTCATGTTCAATGTATGAAGTCTTTGAGAGGGAGAGTATGAGTTTCAATTGTTTCTCTTCCCGAGAATTCCTACAAGGAGTGCAGTGAAATTCTGCAAGGAGTGCGTTGACAAGTTCTGAGTTTTACCTCAGAAAAGTTCAAGAGAGATATCGTTGTTCTCATACCAGCAAGATTGCAAGTATAGCATATAGTCGTGAAAGGTGTGCGCAAGCAGGTTGAAGTATATAATTTTCCAACCAAGTGAGTGGTTGAAGGATTTATGTCACAAGGAGTGCGCAGAACTAGGAAGTTTAGATAATCGGAGATTATCATGAAGTTGCAAGGAGTGTGGGCATAATCCCTTAAATTCCTTGAGTTTGCAGTAAGAACCGAGCTCAGGAGGGATAGATACTTTGAAGAGTTTGAAGGGAAGACGAGGTTGAAGTTACCTCATAGAAACCAAGCACAAAAGGAAGACGCCATTCGTTTGGTTAGGAAGTATTGAGAACTTGAGCAAACGGTTGAAATTCTCAGAAGGAGAACTATTGATGCGTCGTGGACCATTAGATCCAGTGGATTAGCGGAGAAGTTAAGGTTGAGTGTCTGTCAACACACATAAGCTCAGGGGGAATAGTCACCGTTAGATCTGGATCAACGGGAGTCGTTGATATTGTGATTTTGGATTTCGGCATTTCAGAAATTGAAGTGTGGAGAAGGTTGTGACTTGGAGATCTTGAGTTGCGAAATCTCGATACATGAAATTCTGACATAATCTGGACTGTCAGATCGTGGGATCTTAGGGCTGTCGATCTAAGGAGAAGAAGTAGCGAGTTTGGACTTAGGGAGACGGGAGAAGAGTCACATCGTGAACTCACGAGTCGCGAAATCTTGACGCGCCTGGAGGTGGACCCCAGGACGTGGTTGAGGTCACATGGTTGAGGCATAAGGGAGGAACTAAAGATCCGTTAGTCGATGTCAGGGTTTCAGGAGTCAAAGGATTCATAGGGACTCACAATAAGAATCGTGAAGTCGTGAAACCCAAAACACCTTTTCGGGTGAAGGTCGTGGTTACATCGATTGGTCACGTGGGGTGGAGGTTCGTGCCTAGTGCTTGTTCGCACAGGTGTAACTTCTAAGAAGGACCTGTGGTTATATGTGCGAAGGTTCCAGTGGGAACTAAAGAGTCATTCCGGCTCAAGGAAGTAGAAAGATCCAAAGACCGGGAGGTCACGCAGAACCTATTGAGGTAGGAGTGTTGCGTCAGCAGTCACTGCGATCAAAACACCATACACGGGAAGTTAGGTTACGTCGGAAAGATACAAGAGATCATTTGAGTGGACTTCTCTTCTTTCCAATGTGTTATTTTTAGGTGCAAGTGGTGGGACACCTTTAATCAGAATAATGAAAAGGAATATCGTGATAGTGGGATGATATGTATCAACTCTAAAAATATGTGGGATGAAGCTAAGGAGCCTTATGTTTTCCCAAAACACTACAACCAAGTGTTTTTTTACCCATATGTGTTGGATAGGGATTGGTGGTTTGTATTAAGACACACCCTAAATCAAAACATATTTTTGAGAACCACAGTGTTATCATGCTAAACGAGGAAGATAATCAGGGTGATGACAACAAAGAGTGATATATTATACATGTTTTATTCTTTAATTACTTACTTTTATGTTTTCAAATCTATAGTTGATTTAATAATTTGACTATTAAATTTATAATGTTTTTAGTATTTAATATTTCATATGAAATATTATTAATTTTTTCATTGGATGATATAATTAAATGTTACGTGTAAATGATATAAATATTTTTCCATTGTAAATCTACATGATATTTGAACTTTTACTTTAAAAAGAAATATATTATTGTATTGTAAATATCAAATATTTATATCATAATTTTAAAATGTATTTTTGTTACCCACCATTTCATATCATTACCATATAGTATTATATTGTATTAGATTTTAGTTTTGAGTTCATACATACTAATTAGGGGAATATTCAGATCTAAAATGAGCCTCCTAAGAGAGTTTTTCAAAAAAACATCATTGTCCTTAAATAACTAATACACGTGTCCTTTACATAAAAATCATTATCCTTAAATAACTAATGCATGTGTCCCTCTCTAAACCCATATAATAATTATACCGAAGGCATATCTTAGTATTAGCTTTTGTAGAATACCTGTCAACAGGTTGTCAGGTTTTGCAAAACCACCCTTTTCCTCCATCTGTCCAGTACTTTAAAACAACCTCTATCATCACCTTTGAACTAGTATACCATCACTGCAAATACTATAGATGTTATGTTTTCTTCTCTGGTTTTCAATTAAAAAGATTTTGTGACATTGATCAATCATAACTCTGACCTTCATTGATACATTACATTGGTGTGATTTTATTACATGGGCCTCATCTTCCTTGCATTTATTATTGAGGTTGGTCTGTTTTTATTACCTGGGTGACATCTTCCATGCGGTGGCAACGACGGTTGAGTGTATCAGTCGACTTTTCCCCACCGCCTCTCATGTCAATTTTCCTAGTCAATATTTTCCAACCTATCTTATCCGATCAGAATGCAGGTATATTGATTAAAAGGGGTATTGTCATGTCATCAGTGATGGTCACGAGTTGTGTTCAATATACATATATGTTCATGAGGCTGGGTAATCGTGTTAACCACCTTCGTTCCATGGCATGGAAGAGACGACCCCAACCACAACGCCATTAAAACTTGTCGAATGTGGATACAAAATCAGGACTCCATTCCCGATATTCAAGTCATTAGTTTGATATCACAATATCAATCCATGTATTCCTTCCCATGTGAAGAATTTATCTTAGGATAAAGAAACAGTTGGGATGCTTCCAAGGCGCAGTCTCGTTCTGATAGCCTTCAACGCCCTCTTCATCCCCACTCTAGACCTTCTCCATGTTCAACCCCTCAATCATCTTGCTCTCCAAATCATACAATCTCTATCTTTGTTGTCTTCCAATGTCATCTTGCCTACCTGAACACCTGTGTTAGAACCTTGTTCTTGCTCATGAATCTATCAGGTTGTGAGCAATGTAAACTATATTGCAATTCGAAGAAGACCTCACAAGAAGAAGCAAAGTATGGATTGGAAAATGAGTGTGTAGGAGACACAGAGATAGAAAATCGGAGGAGGAAATTGCGTACTGTTGATTGTCACTTGAATTGAAGAGATAAGTTTCCATCGTTGGGACCAAAGCATGGGGATTTTTCTCACCACGACAATTTTTTTCTCATCCGCAGCAGGAATATCATCCATGTCTGCTGGATATTTATTACCTACAGAATCAAATTCCATGATGGTGTACAACAACGCCTTTCCCATGTCGTTCCCCTCTTTGGAAGGGAAGCGAAGAAATTTTTTTCGGACCATGGTTGGAATTCCTTTTGGATGACCTTCACTGTGGGGACTAAGTTGATGTCAATCCAAACACTGATACTTTTCGAACCTCATCCTGCAGATGGACAAAATATTGAAATGAGAAAATGATGAGTTTTTTGGTTCCATACACTTCTTCTGATGCCATGATATTCGCTCCCTCTTGTTGTTGATCTACTATCATGATCTCTACCTCCTCTTCCTATTGTGGCTAACCCGCGAGTACTTATGAGTCAAACTCACCACCTGCAAGCAAGGCGCACTGGCAGTGAGTTTGATTCATAACCGAATTAACCAGTCCCATTTTATGAGCAAAGACGGGTTTAACCCATGAGTCCAGGTTGTGTTTTTTGTGACACTCGTTAGAGCCATCCCAAAAGAAGGCCTCAATACACCACAAATGTTTGTGATTAAATTTTTGAACCAGTGCTCCAAGTAGTTTAGCCAGAAGGTGCAAATAAGGTAATGATGCCATCTGCATCTCTCCTAAACTAACTCCATCAGTGTTCATATTACTCTTGCATAAACCAGATTTTAACTCTTGTTTTAACACCAAGAAGTTTACCAGTGAATCCCATTCAACAAAAGATGCAATCTGTGTTTATTCTAAAATGAGCCAAGTTTCTCTTTGTCTAATATTCCAAACACTAAACTCTCACTCTTATGTTAAAAACTTAAATGATCCCAAGAATCTGACTAAAAATTTATTAAATCTTAAAGCCTGACACATATTTGATTCTTAATAAAGGTTAGGCATTTTCTTTCTAATGGCAAGCGATCTCAGTTGCAATTTCTGAACCTAAAGGTTTCAGAATGAATGAAAAAAACATAATTTCGAACCGTTCAAGATCTTAAACAAGATTTAAGAATTCACAAATTACAACATAAGCACTTGATGACCTAAACTATACAAACAAAAACAACACAATGGTATCTTATAGAGCCCAAAATTGGGGGATTACCCCATTGTGAGGTGGTAAAGGCTTTGGTCTCAAGAAGAAGAGGAACAAACTTGAAATTTGTTTTCCCCAATGTTGAAGTGGGTATTGTACCATGTTAATATAGAGTTTTGGCTTTTGTAGCTCCCCACCAATCGATCGATCAAAAGTGTACTTATAAAAAAAAAAAAATACAGAGCCCATAAATGGGTATGGATATAAAAGAAGAAAAACATACAGATTATTATAAGAGAAAAAGTGACCACTTTGCATTGTGTACGATCAAAATTTTATGTGTGAATTTGGCCAAAATTTTCAAAGGTAGTTTGAGTTTTATACGATCAAAATTCTGTGCAGTAAAATTATTTTACCTCTGAAAATTGATAAAAGTTTCAAATTAATAAAAAATACCAACTTTATTTTAATAAGGGAATGAAAATTGTTACATATTTAAATTTTTTCAATATACAAAAACTATTGTTTTTTAAATGATGCGAATAAAATCTATAAGAATTTTTTTATAAAATAGAAATTAACCCTTCGTTTTTTATGATGTGGGGATAAAATTGACGTAAATACTTCTGCAAAAGAGAAACTAACCCCTCCTTTTTATGATGTGATGTGGGTCAAATTGATGTATATACTTTCGTAAAAGAGAAAATTTTATAATTTTCCTGGCAAACTTGTAAATAAAATCATTCTTATAAATTGTAAATATTTAATTATGTTGGAAGGCGTTTCCCTCTTGCATCCATATGTTTTCCGGTGCCTTTTAATTGGTTAATTGGTTCATGATTGTCGGAACAGTTCAACGACCATGGATCTGATCTGGGCCTGTACATACGGAACATCAAGCTAATCGTCGGTTTGTTTGTATTGTTTGTCTTTATTTTATGTTGATCTGTCCATTTGGCTGTTTTGTTGTGGTAGTTTATAAATGTTTTATGTTTTTGGTTATTTTTATATAATATTATTTGTTTAATTTTGTTTGAAATTTGGTAAGAAATTGTCGGATTTACATATTTAAGATATTTAAATTGTTAAGATTATAATTTGAATGTTTCACAAATTTTTCAGCATATTAAATTTATTCATACAATCACAAATGCAATTTAAATAACAAAAATTTAAAATTTCACATAAATTTATATAACATAATTTCAATAAAAAATACTATTTCACATAAATTTATATATAGCCTCATTTCAATAAAAAAATATCATTATATATAACCTAATTCCAATAAAAACTTAGATCATTTAGATAATTCAAAAAAGGTTTTCATAATAATGTTGTTAATAATAACCATGAAGATATTGTAATTAGATTTATCTTATTTTAAAAGTAGACCATTATTTTGAGTATAACCTTCTACCATGATTCAAAGCATGTGCATTCTAACATATTTTAGAAATAAAGTATATATATTTATATATAAGTATTTAAAAAGTTCATTTGATATTAACATATAAAAAAACATACATTCTATTAATATATATTTAACAAAACTTTTAAATAAGTTGATGATTTCATATATATATATATATATATATAACATATTTTGAAAAGAAGTTGGAGATAACTATTCCAGCACATAATCTATTAGTATGATGAATTTGGAAAATACAAATTAACAAATAAAACCCCCACATTAAATGGAGAGAATAAAAAATTGAAAAGAAAAATCTATTATTATGATTAATTTGGAAAATACAAACTAATAAATAAAATCCCACGATAAATGAAGAGAATAAAAATAGAAAAGAAAATAAAGATTGAAAAAACAAGAATACTTATAATGCTTCAATTACTAAAACAATTGTTTCCAAAGTTTCCTTACTATAATTATTTATAATGCTTTAATTAAAAAAAAAATGTTTCCAAAGTTTAATTACTGTAATTATTTCATCGCATTTTCGTCTTTTGAACATCACACTATTCACAACGTAAATACACATACAACTTCAAAACCCTGACTGTAAATATTAAATATTGTAATTACTAAATACTCAGAGCATGTTTTGTAATGAACCATCAAAGTTTTTTATTCAAAGTTTCATTTATCATGCTTTAATTACATCAACATTTCCTTTCGCCCTTTTAGAGAGTATACTAGTATATAATTAAAATATTACTTAAAAATCAAATACATAACATATTAAGTTATATAATAAATATAATATATTATATTATGTATTAATTACAATATAATATATAATGTTATATATTAAATTTATATTATAAATATAATAATATAATATAAAATAATAAAAATATATATAATTAAAAATTGACTTAAACATATAGATCATAATCGTCTTTTATCCTTTATCCCCTCTTTTTATTTGTGTTATAATATATTATGTAATATAATAAATATAATATATTATATTATGTATTAATTATAATATAATAAATATAATATAAATAATATAATATATAATAAATACAATATATTATATTATATATTAATTATAACACAATAAAATATAATATATTAAGTTGTATATTAATTTTATATTACATATAATATATAATAATAAAAACTATATAATTAAAAATTGAATTGAAAATGTAGATCATAACAATTTTGTATCTTTTATTTTCTATTTTTATCTCTTTTTTATTTGTGGGTAAAAAATTTTACTGCTTCTAATAGCTAATTGGATATAAATTTTAGGGCTCCTAATAGCTAATTCAATTCTTAATATCGTTTACAACAACAATTAACAACATGTCACATAGGATATCAAAAAATGACATAAAACTTAAATACATGTAATTAACCCACTTAAGAAAATTATTTAAAGCGAATAATGCATACAAATTAAAATATTTAATATTCTAAATATTTTTATGTTAGTGTACATGTTTCTTGGTTAAGTTTGACATTCATGTATCCTTATAGTATAGTAAAAAAATGTTGAATTAGAGATTTTGAGAATTGTATTAATTATGGGAATATTAAAAAAAAATATGACCAAATTACAATTAAGAGGAAGTTAAAATATCACAAAGATTTTATAAGTGTTAATTAAGCTTACGAAAAGTATGGTCCAAGATTAATATAATTTACTTTTAACTTGCCCAAACTTTAATGAATAGCATAAGACATATATTTATCTATTTTTATAACTTATTTACTTTTCTTGGTTAAGTTTGGCAATCATGCATCTTTATAGTATAGTAAAAAAATGTTGAACTAGAGATTTTGAGAATTGTATTAATTATGGGAATATAAAAAAATATGACCAAATTACAATCACAAAGATTTTATAAATGCTAATTGAGCTTATCATTACTACTTTTAATTATTCATTATTCATTATGAACAAAAACAATATTCTTGAAATGAGGACCAATTCTCACATCGTACTTTTTGTTAATATTATGGTAGCTGCGGGAGGTATTTACCTCTACCTGTGAACCTGACAAGAATAGAAGACCCCAGGAAGCAAGAGAAACCCTAATGAATTGGCTAATAACCCTAGAAGCCTTGTCGGCTCAAGAATATAATTTATATTAGGCTATTAGCCTCCAAGAGAAGAAGTCGGCCAGAATTAATAATAATATACTGAACAGACACCTACCCAGAAGGAGAAGTCGGCCCCAGTAAATTGGCAGGATTACTATAAATACAGGGCGCCAGTTTCTCATTTGTCATATCTCAGGTCTGCAGTTTTCCCA
>JASDQU010274693.1:0-13531 GCA_032191745.1 Picea mariana
GATAGAAATAGATTTTGGATTATGATTTTTAATAGCATTTTGGTTGATTTTGAAATATGATTTTTAATGATATAATAATGTATTTTATATTATGAAATCTCAGTTCTGAATTTGATTTGTAATTTCTAGTTGGCCTTAGTCAAGAGTTAGAGGTTTGCACATAGTGAATTTGAATTAAGATTTTTAACTATGAGTTTATGAGTTTATAGCTTTGCTTGAGTTAGTAATTTTGAGTAGAGTACTTTTTAAGTAGTTATATGATAAAGTGAATGATTGATGCACAATGTTTAGAGATCAAATGGATTCCAAAAATATTTAGTGTTGCTTTTGTGATGGAAAAACTCTCTATAGATTGCCTTATCCATACTTTCCATTTCTTTGTAGAAGTTGGCATTGAATTAATTCCACTTGAACTGTCACTAATAGTCAGATGCCATCGTGATGTTATTCGATATCGAAGACAAAATCATCACATTTGAATACTTTCCTCCTTTTTACTACAAGATAGAAATAGTTATGAGTTATTTTTAAGAATAGAGTTCACTTGTCAAGATATTTTGATAGATTAGTTTTTTTACTTTCTTACTTACTTGTCCAGTCAGAGATAGATAGATTAAACAATTCTGAAATAGATTACTTGTTGTTTCTTACTTAAAAAGAGATTGCATAGATTAACTAGCTTTGAAATAGATTTCTTATTATTTTCTTATTTAGAAATAGTCTATAGCTCATTGTTTAAAGTTACTTAGGGTAAATATATATTGTGCTTGTGATTGCTTGTTATAGTTCATAATTCTAGAATTTCTTAAATGTCATTAATTGAAGGTTTCTTTACATAGAATTTTCTAATTAACTAGATTTGAAAAGTCATCTCTTTAGAAAGTAGAATTGTAAATTGGATAGAAAGTCGATCCCTAGGGTAGACCATCTCCTTAGCTAGGCAATCCTTCCATTAGATTTTCTACCTTGGCTCATATAATGCCACAACTCTAAGTTTACTTACCCCAGGTTGACAATTTAATTGAGATAATTAGTGCATATAGAGTACCCATCAAAAGTCTCTTTTAATGTTTTCATGGAACATGGAAGTGAATTATGCACATGTCGTCAGTTGATCATTGGGGTGACCAAAATAATGTGTAACAAAATTCCCCCCAAAGTATGAAGTTGGAAACTGTAACAACTAAAATACTTTGTAGAATGTGTGTGTCAAAAACAAGGAATGCATCGATCAGGAACCTGCAAAAAATCAAGCTTATGCATAATAATATGCCATCTTCTGAGGTAGGAATTCCCAGAATCAGACTACAAGTGACTCTAATCATAAGTGTCAAGTGAGTAATGGCCACTAAGCATACACTGTGGATCCATTTCATCATGATTCAACATAGCCACGAGAAATACATTGTGGATCTATGCTCTTAAAGAATTCAAATTTGGACATAGCCATGAAACATACACAGTGGATCTATGTGTCAGTAAAAACTTATGAATACTCCATCACAACCTGGACCGATATGGTGAGATCCAGTGTCTTTAATTCCATCGTCTCTATGTATGAATCTAACCATGTGATTACAGATGTTGAATTCGAACATGGTGGAAACCACTTGATTACCAGTCATTAATGAAAACCCTTAACAAGTGCAAGGGAAATCACCATTGATTTCAATGACTCCTAAGGTACTCTAGTACAATCCAATGAATATGAATGAATTATTTGAAGTCAAAAACTCGATGGAATCTTCCAATCAGGGGCCAATGATTTGAACCCACTATTCAAACTGGAGAGACCTGCCATTGAGGTATGCAAGATCCAAGGTAATAATGTGATTTCTAAGTCTTTCTCCTCGATAATGAGTTGAAGTAGACAGGAAAAGACTCATCATAGGAGGGCTTTAATGTATCCCCCATCAATGACACAAAATATGTAATATATTTGAAGTAGATCAGAGTATGAAGTGATTCAAAACTTACTCGGGGAAGGTTGACATGGTAGAAAATTTGTAAATGCAGATGGTCGACTCGATAGAAGGATTTTTTAGGTTGGACTTATCTGGAACATATGAACGACATGAAAATTGTCTTGGAAGCATTGACTCAAGGAGCACCGAACAGATGAACTTGTGGATGGTCAAACAAGATACAAATGAATTTCCCAACCTGGATACAGTGATGAAGGGGGGCTTCATGTTGAAGAGAAACTTTTAATACCACTAACACAGATACAGAGACACATTTATTTCCCAATTTCCCCCGCCATTTCTAGCGAGTACCTCTTTATTTTTACACAAGCTTGAGGAGGATAACATATGCTTGTAATGTAAGATCATCCTTTGGATGAGTCCCTTAGAGTATGTTTAACAAACCCTAAGAAGGAGTGGTTCGATCCCATATGGGACTTTCGATGCTTTTTTAACGAGTCCAGAGAAAGAAAACTCAGGGATTTTTCATGTTTAAAGAGTTTGAAAAACACTTAAAGAGAACTCCATAATTTCCTTTTTCATAAGTTAGTCTGACGAGACCGAAAAAGAGATAATCTAACGCTTATAAGAAATTTTCTTCAAATACTTTTACGAGCGTGAAAATAACAAGGTCGCTCGACTATATTTTTCATGTTTAGGGATCTTGAAAAGATCTTAAAGGATACTCCATAGGGTTCGTTTTTCATATTACCAAAGTGATAAAAGTTTACTCGATTGCATTCTCATGGATTCACGAGTGCGAGAAAGAATTAAGACTGTGCTCAAAGTTTTTCCTAAAAAACCCTAAAAGTATCTGTTCATAAGGAAAACAAACAAAAACAACCCAAAATGGTGGACCCATGTCAAACATGTCATCCTTAGATATTTCAATCTGTAATAGAAAACACTTTGCAAAGTTGGTTAGACTTTAGGGAATAGGTAAAATATGAAAAATAATTTAATTTTTCAATAAAATATGGTAAAAAGTAATACAATAGGTCAAAACAACCCATTTACCATTTCATTTTGCAATTTCACCCAAATAGTGCCCAAAACCCTCTTTTTATGCCAAATTTCAAATGTCAATTCTAGAGCACCTAGTGGATCATTTCACAAACCACTTCCATCAAAAAGGTAATCTCTTGCCTCTTTATTTTTCATGGTTTAAAATTTCATTTTTATTGGTTTATTCTTGAGTCTGGGTTGATTTTTTGGGGGTACCTGTGCTTTGAGATCATCGCAAGCCCATAGTATCATGAACTTCGACGATCTCAAATCGCCATAGGGGACTCAAGGATAGGGTGTGACGACATCTCTCTACGTAAAAGAAAATCCCTGTGATGACCACAACTCAATTTTTGAAAATATAAAATAAGTGAGGAAAACTTCCAAGAATTGATTTTTTTATGACTCTAATCATCTTTTGATGTTACTTGACATGTTTTCCTCATTTAAAATGCTCAAATGGAGGGAACAGGAGCATGAGGAAGAAGACTATTTTTTCGAGAATGACCTGGGCACAGTCATGGAACTCTGATAGTGTGGATTACTCAAGTTCTTCAAAATTCAAGGCATGAGAGCCCAATTGAGATTGTTGGAGTATCTGGTCCACATGTGGGATGTAAATGAGAAAGCCTTTCACATGGGTGTGCATACACTCACCTTGGATATAGATGACATTTACTTTATGATGGGATTATCTCGTCGAGGCTCTCAAGTATCACTCTAGGGAAGTAGTGGTGGGGGGGAACCCATGGATTACTATGTTGCACACCACTGTGGCAAGGTACAAAAAAACATAATGGCAAGGTTTCCATTAGAGATGTTTAGGATTTACCATTGCATACCATCCTCTATACCATTACCCGGATGGCAGGGAGTGCAGCTCCCCACATGGATTTGCAAAGCCACTTTCATTTTGCCATATAATGTATGGAGCCCCAACTCTTTATCTGGTGCGAGGGTGTCTTGAAGAATATGAAAAAGAAATTGACAAAGTGTTGAAATGGTCAGTTGAAACAGTTTGGTTACAAATCCATTTTAGTGTCCTTCTTCCTGGAGAGGGTCCTTGTCTTACATATACAGGTGGAGTGGGGCATACCCACTCCACAATATCCACGGATGAAAATATGGGTGGACTTGATGGCTTGTTAGAGTGGTGTGCCTATCATTATGTATGACAAAGTTTTCTTCCAATGTATGAGAAATCAACTAATCATGGTGGAGGACTATGCGTACATCGATACAAAATTTCATGGGAATCCTGACTTAGCTCTTCCTGAGGGATCTTAGTGGGGAGACATAGGTAAGAAGGAAATTTTCATTATATGATGTTTTTGATATTTTTAATTATATAAAAAAAAATTTCATTTATCCAAGACTAATAAGTGCTCTCAAAAATGTAGATGTGGCACTTTATAGTCCTTCGGGATCATCTCCCATTTAGAGGCAATGACAGATAGGTATTGTGGCAGGTCAAGGAGTTGTTGTCAAGGATCTCGAGGAGATCAAGGAGAACCTAGAGGGATTAACCATGAACATCCTTGATATCATGGTGAACGTACTTCCTCATCACTACCAACACCATACAGTTGGCGTATCGACATCTCTTGGTCGACTTCTCTGTAGACTGGCACGAATAGTTGTTTGTTACAACGAGCAAAATCCTTGATGATTTTTTACATGAAGCCATGAGCTTCACTATTTTTATATTTTGGTCCTTGGACAAAAACTTTTTGTAACTTTTATTGTATTAATATAAAGTTCTTACCAACTTACTTGTGTTTTTTTAAATGTGTTTGGATTTATAAATGTCTCAAATGTCTATCTAAGACATAATTATCCAATGCATCTATCAATGTGTTTAGAAATATAGGAATATGTTGATACTTGATATAATTAAAATGTCTTTCCAAGAGGCGAATTCTTAAGTATACCCGTAACAATTTAGGACTTTGGATGGAATAAATGTTACTTAATTGCAGCACTACCAGTTGTGAATCAAGTTGCACAATAAGATGATGGATTCCAAATGAAATGGTGTCAGTTAATAATACGATAACTACATTGTATTCTAATATATTATTAGTTGCACGACCAAGGAAAACACTGTGTATAATTATCAACTCATCTGTAGGTGCATAGATTGCCCATGCAACAGATGCTAGGTTTTGAGCATTGTGACTAGCACCATCAAAAAATCAATATAGGGTAGAGAAGACACTGACATATGGAAACCAATAAAAATTCAAGGTAAGAAACTAAAAGGAAGAACAAAAACAAAAAAAGAACACTAGAGTATAATACACTAAAAATACACAACACTCATGCAAAAATAGTTCAAGCATAGTACTTCTTCAAGTAAATCCCATTTCTAGTTTCACTCAAAGGAATTCCATCATAATCTACCAACTTTTAAGCCCCTTTCTCCAACACTTGTTTCACAATATAAGGGCCACGCCACATGGGATCGAATTTACCAGCCCCTAATAAGTCACAATCTTGTTCATAAAGAAGAACCAAATCACCCTTAGAAAAAAACACGTGGTTTTACATGCTTGTAATATTGAGCTTTGACACGCTTCTTCTTAGTATCGATTAATAAAGAAGAATCATGGTGAGTCTCGTCTAATTTCATCAAATACAAGAGACGTTCCTCTTCAGCTGAAGTGTTAGGGAGAAGTTCAACCACTAGTTTCAAAGATTGGATTTCACATTCAATTGACAGAATAGGTTCAATACCATTAATAATTGGAAAGGTGTGAACCCCATGGCAGATTTAACAAATGTCCAATAGGCCCATAATGTCAATAAGTGCATCGTGTTCCATCTTGACTTGTGAATTTCTATCATTCGTCGAAGCATAGTAGTAATAACTTTGTTAATTTCTTCAACCTGTCCATTGGCATGTGGATAGTAAGGTGTTGAGTTTTCATGTCGAAGAACCATATTCTTGGTAAGTTCAGACATCACAAAATTGTGAAAATGACTACCATGATCGGTGACGATGGCTTGAGGGAAACCAAATCTAGTAACGATATGATTGAATATGAATAACGCTGAATTTTTCCCATTCTTATCAAACATAGGCATCGCCTCGGCCCATTTAGTGAAATAATCCACGTCTATGATGATGTATCCATGCCCTGTGGACGACTGAGGGTTACATGTCATGAAGTCAATGCCCCATTTAGAGAATGGACCGACAAAAACTACAGGGTAAAGAGGATCAGGATGAGATCGGATCTTATTGTTATACATTTGACAAGTGTGGAATTTCTTGATGGCAGTAATGAAATCATTAAACAATCAAGGCCAAAAGTAACTAGCTCATAAGATATTTTGGGAAGTGGCATACCCAGACATATGACCACCACATGCTCCAGAACGACAATAATTCAAATCCTTCTCAGCTTTATCATAGGTTAGACATCGTCGAAATATGGAATCAATACCACGATGGTAAAGGGTATCACCAAGGATAATGTATTGATGGGCTTGATACCGAATACGATGATGATCCACACTAGAAATATAGGGCCGGAAAGTTTGGGTTTGGAGATAAATAATAATGTCTCCATACCATATGTCGTCAGAACTGATCAGAAAGGGAGACTCGTTAGGAAAGGAATCCTCTGCCACAGTTTCTATCTCATTAGAGGGAAGTTCACATATCAACTTGGCAAAAACCAAATATTTCTTTGATTTGGCATGCTCAAATTCCAAATCAAAATATTGGAGAATGACTATCCATTTGGAGTATTTCCCCCCCCAACAATTGTTGAGTAAGGATGTGTTGCATAGGGTTTCAATTGTAAATGACAATGGTTCTGCATAACAAGATATAATGATGAAAACATTGAACAAATTGAACAACTTCCAAGGCCAATTTCTCCACATGCAAATATTTGGTTTCGGTGGTCGTGAGACTCCAACTCAAATAAGAGATGACATGTTCATCATATGAATCATTTTATTGGACTAGAAACATAGCGATGGTAGATTCTCAAGAAACTAAGTATAAGAAATAATCTCGACTACAATCGAATGGAAATAAGTGTCGTGTATGGGTTAAGGAAATTTTCAAAGATTCAAAGGCTTTGTTGGGAGTGTCATCCCATACAAAACCATGACCCTTTTTAAGAAGTCGAGTAAAACCTTTCATTAATTCAACATAATTGGGGATGAATCGATGTAAAAATTTTACCTTCCGTTGCAAACTTTGGAGTTGGCATAATGTAGAAGGAGGAAGATTGAGAATAGATTCAACCTTCAATGGGTCCACCCTAATCCCATGTGTAGAAACGATAAAACCAAGAAGTCATCTAGACTCCACACAAAAAATGCATTTATGTGGATTCAATCATATGCAATAATAGCGACAGAGTAGGAAAATGACCCGTAAATATGTCGGGTGATCTTGACGACGCATAGAATGCGTCGGTAAATCATCTAGGTAAGGTTGTACAATGTGCTTAATATCATGAAAAGCATAAGACATATCACGTTTAAAGGTTGCACAAGAATTCTTGAGACCAAAAGGTAGTTTTTGGTATGTGAAGGTTCCCCAAAGGAAAATAAAACAAGTCTTGTGTTGATCCGCAAGTAAAATATTGATTTGATTATAGCTGGAGAAACCATCCATCAAAGAGAATATTTCACTTCTGACACAGTCGTCAACGATCTAGTCAACATAAGGGGTTGGATAATTTCCTTTGGGACAATCCTTGTTGATATCCCTATAATCTACACAAACACGAATCGTGCCTTGTTTCTTTGTAACCGGAACAAGATTAGACACCCAATCAGTTAAAGCCACAGGATAGACAAAACTAGCTTTAAGAATTTTTTCAACTTTGAGTTTAATAGAAAACGTTTTGCATGGATGTACTAGGTGAAGTCTCTATCGAACAGGTTTAGCATTAGGTTAATTATTAATATTATGTATAACAACATTGGGATCAATGCCCAGCATCTCTTCATAACTCCACAAAAAAACGTCACATAATTCTTGGAAAAGAGCTTTGTAAATTTAGATCTCATCAGTAGAACATGATGCACAATGTGAACATTTTACCCGACTCTGGGTTTAATCAAAATATCTAGAGGAATTTTGAGTGAAATGTTACCCAATTTTCCTTTGTACAAAACATTGTGTATTGGTTCAGGAACAGGAGAAATAGTAAAAACAGTAGACAGATTCGAAATCCAATAGTAACTCTCTATGGTCTCGGGTTATAGGAAGAGAATAGAACAATGATGCCCATCATCCCATGGGGTATCTTCCATAGACATGATTGTCATGATCATCTCATCGATGTGAAAATATACATAAAATAGATCCAGAGACGTGTCGAAGAGAGAATGAGGAAAGGGATTTTCTGATTGAATAGCTTGATAAGCCAATTCCACCAGACTTAAAGGAATTTTGTCATCGTAATGAAGACAATCATTAGAGATAAGTACTATCCAAGGGTCGTAAGACTCAGGTATTTCACTAGCAGTGGTTGATATCATGTTAATCAAGGAAAAAAAAGGAGTAGGAATATCGAGCGATTGAATGGGGAACGTACCCATTAACGATGAATCTTTTAAGAGACCCACACCGACATTCTCATAACCGAGAGGTGTTTTCTCAATGAAAGGTACATTACTAGTACGTGAATCATAATTAAAGAATGAAAGTTGATCGATAGTAACAAATTTTCCTTGTTGAGGGAAGCGTATCACAGGGAAAAGAGTAGAAACAACTGCAAGCATGGAATCAATCCAACTACAGCCAAGTAAAAGGTTTTAATTGAGAGGTGCATCAAAGACCTCAACCTCAATATTAATTGCCTTGCCTTCTAACGTAATAGACAACGAAGGAAGAAAACCATAAGGTTTAAATCATGTACCAATAAATTATTTTAGAGTATTGTGTGACTTGGTAAGGGAAGGAGAGTTAATGGATTTCCAAAAAGTGACAGACATAATGCAATTTGAGGCTCCTTCATCAATAACGGTTCGAAAGATATTCTTATTTTCCACAATAACTTCTATTTGAAATGCTAACTGAGGAGGAATCCTTGGAATATGATCTTCCAAGTAAAATATTATCAAGTTCATATCAGTAGGATCAATTCCACCAATAGCCTTTAATGTTTCCTTCCATAGCATAGGACAACTTTGAAGGACTTCGAGAGTCAACATCACAAAAGGTGCCTATGAAAGATCTTCTACAATACTGTACTTTTGAGTAGCACGTGCATGAGGATTAAACAATGACTTACAAACAACGCCATTAGGAGGAGGATGAAGAACTGTATCTAGAATTGGTCATTCGATATGAAGAGGACCGTTGGGAGGTCAAGTTGATGGAGGAGGTTGAACCAATGGAGGTGGTGAATCATCAACTTTCTCTTTCGAAGGAGAATAACATTGGCTTGAGTAGCGACTGCAACTTTGTTCTTCTTGGATCACTGGTACACATAAGTACATAATATGTGGTAGATGGGGAAGGTTGGTCATGAATGACCAATTGGGCCTATTGCTGAGAAGGAAAAGGTTGTGACAAAACAATAGGTGTAGGAGGTTTCCTGGTCCCTTGCAGGAACTTAGTAACCTCAACATGTTGTGGAAAATATTTTGTATAATAATCCTCACCATAGATAAGACAAGGATAACGAGGTTTGCACTTTTCTTTGTCATAAACAAGATGAGTCATGGGTTTATCGGATTATTGATTATTATTTTTGTCCTTATTTTTACCCTTCCCTTTATTTTTATTTTTATTTTTATCAGTAGGTGTAGATTGAACCGAATTAACCTCACAGGTTTTATCGGGAGGAGTTGGAGGAGGAGTATTTTGTACATTAGCAGTAGTAGACTTAGGATTGGAATGAATGGATTTCTTAGACTGAGTCTCAGTGTGAAAAGTGATAATCACACCATCAATGTCATGAGAAGCTACTGGAGGTGTAGGGGTTGGATTTGTAGACGAGCGAGGAGCATCAAGGATAAAGTCATACAACATGCTCGTTTGTGGATAAACGAGATCCAATTATTGAGCATGAATAATAACATGATTAAGAGTCTTCTCCTCCTCCATTAATGAATATGATCGAAACTGTGAGTGGATGAGGATTGTTTAAATGAACTCAAAATTTTGATTCCTGTCTTGTATCAGATTGGTAGCTAGTAATGCGTTAAGAAAGCCATAGCTAAGGTGTTGAAGTCATTGAAGAATCCTATTGGAATTTCAATATACCATTTGGTTGTAGAACCCATCAGACTTCATTAGAAAAGATGTAATATAATGGAGTCATCCATCAAGGAGTTGGATGAACACTAAAGATAAAAAGTCATAATGTGATTATTTGGGTCTTCCCTTGATCGGTCGTCAAACTTAGGAATGTCTGATGGTAACTTAGTAGGTATGAATGGCCAATAAGGAGAATGCAATATATGATCATTCAAAATCCTAGATAAATATGGTAAATCCAAAGTAGCAAGAAACGAGAGTTGTCTCTTCACTTGAGTAAACTGGTAATTCTGAGAGGATAGTCCCGTAGGTATACGAGTAGGACAATAAGTCGTCGGTAGATAGTTAGAGGGTCCTGTTAAATTCGGTGGTGGAGGGATTTGAGTCAAATATCCAACATGAGTTGGTTGATTGGGTAAGATTCCTTGGAAAGGAGCATTAGACTGAAAACCTTGACCCCGGGTAGGATTCATAGAACCTGGATATGGTTTCCCAGGATTAGGGGGTACAAAAGAATTAACTTGAGGAGGTTTTCCCCCAGGTTGTTGTTGATTTCTTTGGAAAGGAAAATTCCAAGTATGATACTATAATCCAAGGGTATACTACCCATACACTAGGTTATGACCCTCAACTTGATGTTTCCCCCCAAATTGCAGTTGACCCCCAACTTGATATGCCCCCCCAACTTTCAGTTGACCTCCAACGGGAATTTGAAAACCAAAAGAGATAGAATGACTTATGCCTCCAATTTGATTGGAGCTACTTGTTCTAAGATGATTATATCCTCCAGGTGAAGGTGGAGGATGAATATAGGCCCTCTGGAGAGAACCTAGGTAGGTGTAGGAACAAAACTACTACCAACATTATACCCAGGAGGAACAAAATGATTAGCCCCTCCGGATGGATTCTGGGCAGGATTAGCAATAGAAGTATTCAGAGCATGATACCCAGGTGGAAGTGATAGATTTGATATAAGAAGAAGTGGTGTTCCAATAGGATCCTGAGTGATTACCGCACTTTTGGCAGAAATAAGCATAACTTGTGGGACCATGGTAGAGCTAGCGAGCTGGAGAGGAAGAATTGTATGAGAACCAGCCAACAATTGCTCTGAGACTATGACAACATTACTGGTTGTTCTAGTAAAATGATCCAAGGGTAATGTATAAGCAGTGGAATTCACAGTTGTATGTGATGCCATAGGTTGATTAGAGGTCTTATGACGTAGGTGACTCATTCCTAGTTTTTCAAAAATATTGTGTCGCGAAGAGGTCCTCCAAAGAGAACAAATAGGACAAGAAGAGATAGGATTAAAGTTCCAGCAGTATGAACCAGAGTTCTAAATTATTCACTCTAAAAGGGTGGATCGTCTACACCAGACTTTGTATGAGGTCCAGTAGGTATTCTAGTATAATCTTTAGCAACAACATCTCTCAATGAATTTATCTAGAGAAAAAGTGGATCTAGTACAACACTCAATAACAAATTTACAGGAAGTATGGATTCCTCCAATGGAGTAGAACTTCCAATCTCAAAGGCTACATCGTTATTGACTTCTCCTTCAATAGAACGCTATGATGAGTTAGGAAGCAAAGGAGTATATTATTCCATATATTCTAGAGGTAACCCTTGCATCCTATGTGAATGGCGAGGGTCGATGTTGGCTACACCAAATAAAGAATGAAAGAAATATATAGCCAACTATATAAACAAACAACACTCACTAATAAAATATAGATATCAAACACACAAACAAACCTTCTTATTTCAAAGTCACTAGCTGGTGATGAAATCCAACATTGTGAAATCAAGACAAGAAGGGGTTGGGATAAAGCAGGTAGAAAATTTACGTTGATGACCTGCTTAATTACACCTTGGGGAAATCTCCCATGCATAATCGTGGGTATACCCTCCAAGGATCCCAAGTGATTTTGGCCAATGTCGATTCCAGGTACCGTGAAGAATTTCCCCTCCATAGTCACCTCGTGTAAAGACTTTAAAGACATAGGCCACTAAGGTTACCAATTACTAAAATGATGCCTGGGGAAGAAGTCAACAGTCTGATCCATGTGCAAGGGTAGGGTATCTAAGCCCGAAATCAACTCAAGAAGGTCCCCACATGATTTTCTTCTCAAGTGACCTCTAATAATACATGCAATATCTACACTAAGACCAACAAAGTAGGGTGAGTAACTTTGTCAGCCCTAATGCGGCCTCATGATTGACCCTTGTATTATAAGGGCTTCCCGGGACAAATTGTAGCAAGTGGATTTTTACTCTCCCTATCACCAGATACTATCGTGTTTTTTTATGCTTTAGAGAGTGTACCTTACAACCTATTCCAAAGTGCTATCCTAGCTAATGTCGGTGTATAAAAGTTCTAGAAAATAAAATTTGCTAATATATTTTACAATTACGTTGTATTTTAAAGGTTTTTGTTTACTCAAAAGGGAAATTAAAGTGAAATTGATGATGTATTTGACCTTGACCCAATAAGATGCAAGAAGAGATGAAATGCAATCATTTCTTTTGATGAAATCTAATTACAATAGGGATAAGGTTTCTATTTCCATAATATAGAAGCTACAAAGAACAATTTCTCAATCTTTGAATGATATGGATTCCAAACAATCAAAGCTACTAACTTTTCCAATTTTCTCTTTTCAACAAATATGTGAATGCAAAATTTTTCTTACAAAGACTACTAAAAAGAATAATAAACTTCAGTCCTTTCCTTTTCAAATCATAAAAGAGACATAATTCAAAACAGAAAGAATGATCTAAGAAGACTAATGCACTCTCAACATTGTTCCCAAATCAAACTCACAATGCAAACAAAAATGAAATTATAAGAAAACCTTTTGTTGAATGCAAACAAAAATTGTTTCTTAATCAACAACAATCCAAAAGTTAAAATCAATCCAAAACTCAAAATAATTCAAGAACTACTTATCAAACAAGCACTCAGGAACAAAGTCTTGAGATTATACCCTTGTGATAAGAAGTCAAAAAATAAAACTTGCAAAGCTTGTAAAGAAGACTTTGAATCCTTGAAAATCAATCAAATCCAGTGTTAGAATATGTAAAACAATCATTCACCAATGCTAAAAGTTCATCTCAGGTAGTAAAGACAAATCTAGGCAAAGAAAAGAAAATTTGACTATGACTCAACAATTCCTACAGGAATTGTTGCAGGCTGTAGAAGGGTACAGTGCGACGATCTAGGATCATCGTAGGCTGTCAGCAAGGCATAATGTGATGTTTTCACACTGGTGTGCACAAGTAGAGTGCGATGATGATGAATCATCATAGGCTTTAAATAGAACAC
>JASDQU010274693.1:15311-28718 GCA_032191745.1 Picea mariana
GCTTGAAAAATGCTCAAAAATGAAAGTGCTCAGAATGCGACGAAACCTATGCCATTGCGTCTGTCTCATCTTCTTAATTCCGGTGGTATATTTACTTTGTCAAACGGGCTCCGTATGGAGAAGATATCCCATTTTGTCCAATAAGTCAAACAGGCAAAAAAATTGCTGACTGTGTAGTCTGTACAATCTATATGGATGCTGATGTGGCATGTTCGTACGCTGATGTGGCAGGTCCATAAATGAGACACGTGGTAGCTCCAGGAGATGACATGTGTCAGGTAGATTTGGACGTTTGGGCATACAATTGGACCTATCCCGAGGTGACATGTGTCACCACTGTAAGGGTGACACATGGCATGGGGTGACGTCAGCAGATGACGTGGCAAGATGATAGGGAAGACACACAGATTGACAGGTGGCAGTACGGTAGGTTGATGTAGGAAGTACGACAGTTGACATGGCAGGCACATGGGCCAATCAGAAGCTGACACGTGGCATGTTTTGGTTGGTGGTTAAGGTGCCACATGGCCCAGTCGTGGGCTGCCACGTGGCACCCCATGATTGGTTTATTGGTTTTGGTAAAAAAAAATCATGTCACCAGGGGTCGAACCCGCGACCTGTTCTCCGGGGTGTGGACTGGCAGTGCTGGGCTAACCACCCGCCCGGCTAGTGTTACTTGTTAACATTGTGGCAAAGTTTGTATTTAAGTTTGTTTGAATTTTTCATCGGTGGGGGTAAGGGTCGGGGCCTAGCCCCATCTCGTGGGTGTATTGTATGTTATATGATCAATGCTTACAGCTCACGGTTATATTAAAACCATACGCCCACACCACAGTCGCATTGATATACCATATGACTTGACGGAAGCGCGGGACCGTTGGCAGATAGGGGTAAGCCCCCGGATCCTGGGAGGTTGCCACAAGACTGGGAGCTGATCCGATAGAGCGCGCGGGTGGTTGTAACAGGTTGGCCCATGGCCATATGAATACGTTGATAGAACCGAGAGCTAGCGCGCGAAAACGGGTGGCCAGTGCATGGTGCTTGGCCACATGGCGCCCCATATGACCGGGAATATAGGGGTGCGCCCAGAGCTCGGGGGACTTAGGCCCGATTTTTGTAACAAGTGCGTTTTGTTATAATGTTTTTGAATTTTAGTGGTTATTCAGCCTATTTTTAGCTGATTCTCTCCATTTTTGGGGGATAGTGGGCATTTTTAGAGGCCAAATTATTGGAGGAAGTTGGAGATGAGCAACCAACTTCAAGGCTATATAAACCAGGCCTGTTTGAGGCCATGAGAGAGCATTCAGAGTAGAGTTATGCTAGAGAAAAGCCAAGCCAAATTCAGTTTGATGCAGAGAAGCTTTTGAGAAGGAGACGTTGTCGGACCATTTCTGGGAGCTCCGAACGTCCGTTTTGCGTGCCATTTTCTTTGCAAGGTTCTTGAGATCTGGAAGAACATGACCAAATCAGTATTGTAGCCATTTGGCATTGCAGCGATGCACTTTTGAGTATTTGAACAGAAATAAAGAAGCCTCCCCCACAGAGACAAAGGCCCGGAGACGTAGGCAAAAGTTGTGCCTAACTCCGTTATCAATCTCCGTGTTATGGTTTGTTGTTTATTCTTTCATTTCAGATCTAAAAATGTGTATATGGCTGTTATAATTCCTCTTCTTTCCTCATTCTTTCACTAAGTTTCTTAAATGGTTAATTAACGCATGCAAAATTAAAACTCAACCATAGTCATTTAAAAGATCCTACGGATCATGAATGGCACAAACCCTATTTGGATAAATTTTTATACCCCCTGCTAATATGATGTGGCCCAGGAGCTTTCCTTTTGGCATGGAAAAGTGAGACTTCCTACGATGGAGAGATATTCCATATCTCCTTCATTTCTTGAAAACCTAATGTTGCGCCTCTTTTGCCACCTAGATGAGCAAAACAAAGTTGCTTACAAGCTTAGCTGGGTTAGCTAAAAAAGATAGCTGTAAAGGAAAAGGGTTAGAGAAAGAAACATTAAAGAACAACTAAGAATTAAACTAAGAAATAAAATAACAACTAAACTAGTGAGCATAAGGACATAAGAACAAAAAACCAATAAGACTCATGTCACCAATGGCAAGTATTATATTAGTGAAAGAAAACACCAAGAAGAAAGAGGACTATGATTCCCTTCTTCCTCCAAGGGAGGGATCTTGGACCCCCACAAATAAGCTCTTCTTACTACTTTGAATGAAATGGTGAAAGAATTCCAAGCTAATCCACTCAAGAGGTGAGATGGATTGCCCAATGTAATGGTGCTAGTATACTCTTGATGAGAATAGAGGATTCCTCAAGAGAATAGCAGCAGCATAACTTTTCTATTGAATTCCTTGAAAATGAAGTGCAACCATGGCCTTGTTTTATATCACCTCTTTGAGGTATTGTGCAACCAACTTGTAGTGTGAAAAGAGGCTAATTAGGGCATTTTTAGGTCTTTAACCAGCCACCCAGTTGGATCTAGTTGAGATTTGGGTGTCAAATCAACTTGGAAGATGAATTAGAAGTGGGTGGGAGGCCGACCAATCTCATAAATGCACCGTTTTCATATGTGTGGGGCTTTTAGTGACCACAGTCGTGCATCGGGCGCATGTGCGCTTTTTCTGTATTTTTGTTTTGCGCATGTGCACGTGCGCCCTATGTAGTTATAACACACTTTAATTTTATCACTGGTTGTATAGTTTTGGATCTTTTGGAAATGATTTTGTGGTAATTTTGGTCCATGGGTGACCTCATAACTGTTTGACGATGCTGGATTCTTGTAACCATTTGCAGATGAAATTTCAGTGATAACAGATGCCCCCTGATGGATGAGGTTAGGAGCATACGTATAGCTGAAATTCATCAATGTTTCTTCTACCGAGAGTGCCATTTGTAAGAGAGAGTGATAGTGAGAGTGTCAAGAGTTACCCATTGGAGGGAGAAGGGAACCTGTAGAACCCAACCTTCCATAAGGTGTGTAAAAATAAACTGTGTACAAACGAGGTGGGCATGCCCCATGCTCGTGTCATGTAACTCAAAAAGAAATGTTGTGTTGATGTAGACAACTGTAGCACCCTTGGGGGCGGTCATGATAAAGGCAAAAGACAATTCTATGGAGGAACATACTCTGAATAGTAGGCAGTGAAATTTGTAAGAAATATCATGGATTTTGTAGGCATTGATAGCCCAACCAAGTTCAGAGGTCTTCGAAAAATATAAGAAATAACTGCAATAGTCGCAAAGTAAGACCCACCGTAACATGAGAAAGTGTTGAAGTCGAATGTTATGGGGGTCAACGATAGCAGGGAGCAATTGTGGTTCTCCCTGTGTTGTCTGAGATGTCTCATTGGAAAGGTAATGAGAGTCAAGATACTGTAGCCCTTCTGGAAAATTGCATTGATGTCGACAAAAGCAGGACGCGACTCCCAAAAGCAAAGGGCNTCAATACTGCCCTTGGTTGGGGGTATATGCGAAGTATAAGTGGCCGCAACCGTTCAACTAGGTTGAGTGTCAGGGGGACAACAAGACGTGGGATAAGTTGTGTGGGACAAAGTGAACAAACTCAGAGGGCAGAGGTAAGTGGCCTGTGGGATAATTGGAGTATATGGACGACATCAACAGGGGTAGATGATAAGGAGTGCCCCAACCAAGGGTGACATGGGTTAAATTTTCCAAAAAGGGAAGTGTTAGTAACATTTCTTGTCCGGAGAACAAGAGCATTCAGGTTAGCAAGTCACATGAAGAGCGCCCGAGTGAAATGCGGAAAATATCATTTCAGACCCTCAAGAAAGCGAGCGGGTGAGATTATATCATCAGCGGTCCATATTCATCCACAGGAGTAGATCAACGGTTGGCGAAAAATCACTGTTAGTGGAGTTGCACCGTGATTAGTGCGATGAGATAGCTCCCATATTTCAAGGAAAATCTGGGTCGTCCGATCCACTCAGGATAGGTGGCATCTAGTCGACGTATCGGGTATCGGTGTTTCGGGAGACTCAGGACCTCCCATTCGTAGCAGCTGAAATTGTCGATCAACGAAATGCCGAAAGAACCTTTGAAGCTGAACCCACGATCCTAGCGTCGGGTCCAGTCGCCGAAAGGTTCATCGTGTTCTCTGGGTTCCATTTGATCCGACCTCAAGCTTGGTTTTTGCTTGAAGTAATGAAGGTAAGAAAGAGTGGTTGAAACCTCTCTTCATGCATTAAGTGCAAGATATGGAGAGCCTGGCCAGCGATCTGCTCGAGAAGGTCCCGTGTACTATTTTTTCCAAAGAGGCCATACCCAGTCCTCGATTAGCCAGAGGAGGTCTACATAAGCTAGCTCGACTCTTAAGGGCTCAGCTACTTCCCTTACAGGAGCGATGCACATTTAATATGGCATCTGACGAAGAATTTTGGTCTGAATTTGGCTGAAGGGACACCAAGCCTTGGATGACTGAATACACCGCTGCTAGGCAAATTTTCTGAGTATATCGACTTAGTCTTTGTATTTTGTAAAGAATTGATGGTTGAGCTAGGCTCCCTGTTGTAAGACTTTAATGAAGCATTGTATTCTGGTTATGCATGGACTCTTGAGACTTCTTGCCTTATGAATGTCAGTTTCTTTCATGTCTTTGTTTACACTGTATTAGAGAACTTGGAATTGGAGGATCCAGTCAAGTTGTGACTGTTATAGGATAATGTAGGTTGGATCAATGTAAGATTTATATTGTTCTAATCGATCTTTGTGAATTTATTAGCGATGAACGACTTGGAATTGGAGGATCCAGTCAAGTCTCCCTCTCAGTTTCTCGAAGCCCTGAACCAGGAGGATCTTGTATTCAGAGTTTTTCCTCTACAAACTACTGAAAGGCCTGTTGCCTGAGGTAGTTTTTTCACTCTTCTCCCAAGTCTTCCACCTTCTCATCCTTTAATCGACTCCCTGACTGAAGTTAGATCAAGACCTCCTTTGTTCCTTACATACCAAACCTAGTCCCTGAGTTGGAGCGATATCTCCTCGAGTCTCTACCCATTTGATCACCCATAAAAAACTATTGTGACATAAAACTGATGGGCGTTGGGCTCTGCTCTTGCAAGAAATCCATGAGTGACTTCCGATGCTAACATTTCTGGCACCGTTGCCGGGGAAGAAGTTGAAAATTTTCCCCAGGATTGAACAACATTGAGCCTTCGATTTTGAAAGTGCATCAGGTATCAGAGCCTTTAAGGATTGCTGCTATGCACTTGGCGACTCCATTGTGATGACTCCACTATGGTGAACCTTCCATGTTAATTGTGGCTTTCAGAGGCAGACACATACGGTCTCATCCACAACTGCCTCTAGCTACACCTGAAATTGATCCAGAGGTGGTTCTCAGAAAGGGAAAGGCCTCTGAAGAAGAAGCTCCCACCGCAGAACCAGGTAATCTACCATCTCCTTCTGTAGGAACTCCATTTTATCGTCCTCAGTTTCTTAACAGACCTCCTTTGGAGGTTTCCCGTTTCCTAAATTTTGGGAGTGTTCCTACTCAGTTTTCCCCTCCTGGTTTGGAATTGGAGGGAGAAACCCTTATCACTCCCCTCTCCCCTAAAGCTGTATTTTGGTGTAGACCCAGGACTACAGAAGATTTCCCCACTCCTCCTCTTGTTACTGTTACCACTCCTGCACAAAGAGGAGCATCTACTGACTTGAACCCGTTATCCTTCTCCTTAAATCCCCTTTTGTTTCCCATTCCACTTAGAGGCTCATTCCCGTTAGCCCCTTCGCAAACTCCTTCTCCTCCGAGTTCTCCTCCACTGAATATTCCTATGGCTGGTGCTAATCCCCCTCTGAATAGAATGGATTCCATAGTCACTGCCAAATATTCTCCCTTAATCCTACCCCATCCTATGAATCCTCTCCCTGCCGAAGATTACTTGAATTATATGCCCAAGTTCATTGGGGAAGGGGACATAAATGCCGAAGAGAACCTGGCTACTTTCTACAGTTATGTAGACAACCTGAACATTGGAAATGAAGATGTCTGGATGAGGGTTTTTGTCCAGAGCCTGGATGGTGAGGTAAGGAAATGGTTCAGAGGATTAGCTCCTGGATCTATTGTTGGGATTGAAGCCCTAGATAGTGCTTTCCTGAGGCAAAGGGGGGATAGGAAGGATTTCATGTATTACATGACATAGTTCGGGTCTTTGAAGAAGATGGAAGGAGAGTCTGTCTCTGAATTCTCCAAAAGATTCAATAAGATGTATAATAAGATTCCTGATGAAATAAAGCCCTCAGAAGCCTCGGCCAAGATTTCCTATGCTAGTGCGTTTGGCCCCGATTTCTATATTTTATTGAGAGAAAGAAGAGCCACCTCCTTAGCTCAAATGCAAGACATGGCCATAGAAGTGGAATCCAATGTATTAGCAGCTGATAGAATGAGGAACAAGGTTGATGCGGATAGGAGAAAGGGAAGATCCGAAGCCTCAATTTCTGGTCCATCGGTGCCCCACCCTCAAGTGGATGAACTAACCAAGATGGTGAAGTCTCTGTCTGCAGAGATGGAAAGAATGAAGGTGGAGAGGAGGCAAGCATACAAAGGCCCTCAGAATGCCGAAAACAAGGGAGGTTTTAGGAGGCCAAACGATATTTCTCCCCCAACTATGCAAAGAGAGAGGGGAAGAGACAGAGACGACCAGAAAATTCAGGCCCCTTTTCAAAACAATTTTGTGGCTGAGGAGGAAGAAGGGGAAAGAGATGAGCTTGATCCTAAAATCCATTGCTTCGGAGACACTCCTTCTTTTCCTCATCTCACTAAATCATCATACGAGGAGTCTCTCATGGACAGTCAGTTAAATGAATTGAGAAAGGGAGACAAGGCTAGTGGCAGCCAAGGCAGGTATGACCTGAGGTCTAGGAAAAAGACAGTAGCACCAGATGTTCTTGAGCAACTCACTAGAAAACAGAAGCCTACTGATGAAGTAGCAGACAGTCACAGAGGTAAGAAGACCTGACCCCTCTCTCCCATAGTCTAGAGTCATGTTCCCGAAATAAGAGAGATCCCGAAGCTTACATCTTCTTTTAATTTTGAGCATGAAATTCAAAAGATTAGAATCCCTGTGCCCCTAACCGAATTAATTAAGCATGAAGGATTCAAGAAGCGCTTCTCTGAGCTTCTACAGTCTGAGGTCTTATGCCTTCCCACAGACTCCATCAATTTGCAAGATGAAAATCCTATAGTTATTTTAGGTCCCATGGTAGAAGACATGAATGACTCATCCCCCCCATTCTAAACTTCCTTGAACATACATGACAAGGTACTGCACAACTGCTTGATGGATTCAGGGGCCTCTCACAACCTCATGCCCAAAACTGTCATGGAATATTTAGGGCTAGAAGTCACCCAAGCCTATCATGACCTCTATTCCTTTGACTCCATAAAAGTTCAATGTCTAGGGGTTATCAAAGACCTGGTCGTGACCTTGTTTTAGTTGCCCATGAAAAGTGCGGTCATGGATATATTAGTGGCTGATGTCCCCCCAAAGTTTGTTATGTCGTTATCAAGATCTTGGATAAAAAGACTGGGGAGAACTTTACAGATGGACCTCACATATGCCACTATCCAAGTGTTTGGAGGAGAACATCGGAGGCTATACAGGGAAGCCCAATTGGCCTATATAATCAGTGATGAGGCCCACCCTACCAACCATCCCATTTTTTCCTTGGACACTGATTTAGGTTCCAGTGTACTACAACTCACTAGTGCTCCCGAGTCTCCTCTAAAACTCAAAAAACCACTCGTCACTTCCCATGAATTTCCTCCCTCCATCACCCCGGTCTGGAAAATGTTCTTTGACGGAGCCTGTTCTAGGGAAGGCGCTGGAGCTGGGGTGTTTTTTGTGTCACCCACTCAGGAAACCATATCTCTGACATACAAACTAGAGTTTGAAGCTACCAACAATGTGGCATAGTATGAAGCTCTTGTCCTGGGGTTAAGAGCTGCAAGGGAAATGGGAATTCAGGAGGTAGCAGTGTTCGGAGATGCAGAGTTGGTGGTCCAACAGATTAGAAGCGCTTATCAAGCTAAGCATCCTCGACTCAAGAGTTACCGAAATGAGGTATGGGACCTAATTGACAGTGTCTTCTTATCATTTAACATTTCTTTCATCCCAAGAGAGGAGAACACAATGGCAGATTCCTTGGCTACATCAGCAAGCAATTTCAAGGTACCCTTGCCGCCCAAATTCAGATATGATGTAGAAGTAAAATACAGACCCTCCATACCTGACAACATCAAACATTGAAAGGTATTCGAGGATTATCTCGAGATCAAGAAGTTCTTGGAGACTGTCGAAGAGTTTTCAAAGATGCATATCGATCAAGACTCTGTTTCTGAAGAAAGGATTAATGGAGGTAATTTTCTGAATAAGATCGTAGAACGTAACATTGTGCAGTTGCCCAACAATCATATTCCAAGAGGACTGGTTCCTTTGGAAAGGATTTTTGATAGAAATGATGTGGCATTAAAGGGGAAGATCTCGGAGGATGACGCTAGTACTACTCAGTGCAACATTGGCACTGAGAGTGAGCCCAAGTTGGTCAAGTTGTCAAGAAGTCTGACAGAGTAACAGAGGTCTGAATACATGGGACTTTTAAGGGAATTTGCTGATGTTTTCACCTAGACCTACAAAGAACTCAAAACATATGAAACTTCTGTCATCGAGCATAAAATCCCATTGAAGGGGGAGGCAAAGCCATTTAGGAAAAAGTTAAGATAGATCAATCCTATGCTATTGCCTATTATGGAAAGGGAAGTGAAGAAGTTGCTTCAAGCTCAGATCATTGTACCACTGAGATATTCAGAGTGGGTGGCCAACTTGGTACCAGTAAGGAAAAAGAATGGAGAGATTCGACTCTGTGTAGAATTCAGAAACCTAAATAGAAGCTCATGAAAGGATAACTACCCCTTACCAAATATGGAACATATACCGCAGAAGGTAACATGAGCATCCAGGATGTCCATGATCGATGGTTTCTCTGGCTACAATCATGTCTCTTTCCTACCTGAGGATAGGGAAAAGATGGCATTTACCAATCCATGGGGCACATTCATGTATACCAAGATGCCTTTTGGGTTGATGAATGTAGGGGAAAAGTTCCAGCGTGCCATGGACATAGATTTCATTGGGGAAAAGGACAAATTTGTGGTCATCTATCTGGATGACATCATAGTGTTTTCAAAGTTTGATAAGGAGCACTGTTGTCAACTCAGGAAGGTTTTCCTAAAATGCAGGAGTTTTGGCATTGCATTAAACCCCAAGAAATCTCTGTTCGCCATGCAGGAGGGAAAGTTACTAGGCCACATAGTATCAGTGGAAGGATTCAAAATTGACCCTAGCAGAGTTGAGGCAATACAAGCCTTATCAATCCCGAGGTCCAAGAAGGAGGTACAATCTTTCCTTGGTAAGATTAATTTTCTAAGGAGGTTTGTGCCTAACTTTGCTGAGGAGGTAAAACTTATAACACCCATGTTGAGGAAAGGAAATGAAGTGAGGTGGACTTCTGAATCGTGACATTCCTTTGAGCAAATAAAGAAGTCTTTATCTGAAGCCCCCATGCTTATCAGTCCCGATTACTCAAAGGGTTTCGTTATTTTTTCCGTTGCCTCACCTAACACGGTGGCCACTGTTTTATTATAGATAAACAAGATTGGGCTAGAGCAGCCTGTTACCTATTTCAGCCGAGCATTGAGGGATGTTAAAGTCAGGTATGACACTATTGAGAAGTAGGCCTATGCCCTGGTAAAGGCTCTCAAGGAATTTAGGATCTATGTCCTGCAATAAAAAATCATCGCTTATGTCCCTTCAATTGCTGTTAAAGACATATTTATTCAACCTGTCATAGATGGAAGGAGGAGTAAATGGATGGCAAAGATTATGGAATTTGACCAGGAAATAAAGCCCACCAAATTGATCAAAGGTCAAGGTTTAGCCAAGTTGTTGGCCGAAGAAAATTGCACAGCCTTGGGGGTAGAGTTCATCGATGCAGGTTCGGAAAATCATCAGAATCAGCTGTCTGACATAGATCCTCAGACAAAACCCCTGTTGGATCGATGTCCTTGGTATAAGGATGTCATATACTTTCTGCAAGAGTTACGGCCTACAGACGGCCTGTAAGGAAATAAAGCAAGAGCTCTGAAGCTCAAGGCAGTCAGATACTTCCTTATCGATCAAAATTTATACTGGAAAGATCCCCTGGGGGTGATTTTAAAATTCATGGATCCACGAGAGGCCGACATAATCGTGGTTGAATTTCATAGCGGCCTATGTGGAGGGAACCATTTTTGGAAGGCCACAGCCCACAAAATTCTCAGAGCCGGGTACTACTGGCCCACCTTGTTCGTTGATGTGCATAGAGGAGTTAGAGCCTGTATCCAATTTCAAATATTTGTAAGAAAAAAACAACTCAAGTCCTTGCTGCTAAATCCTGTGGTTGTTTCAGGACCTTTCCAGTAGTGGGGCCTAGATTTCATTGGAGAAATTCACCCCGCTTCTAGTGGGAAGCACAGATGGATCCTGACTGCTACAGATTTCTTTACCAAGTGGATTGAAGCTATCCCTACTAGGAGTGCTTCCCACAAGGTAATCATTGGGTTTCTGGAAGACCTCATCACAAGGTTCATCTGCCCAAGTAATATTGTCACTGATAACGTAGCCACTTTTGGGTCTGAGCCATTAGCCAAGTTCTGTGAGCAGTGCAGGATCAAACTGATTCACTCCACCCCATATTATCCACAGGGCAACGGTTTAGCAGAATCCTCCAACAAAATCCTGATAAGGATCATCAAAATATTGTTGGAAGACAACAAGAAGGCCTGGCATTCAAGATTAAAGTTTTCTCTATGGGCTGATCGAGTGGACACGAAGAGATCTATCAGTGTCTCTCCTTTCTGATTAGTCTATGAAGCGGAGGTTGTTTTCCCTTCTCATTTAGCCATTCCTGTAGAAAAATTCCTCCAGGATCATCAGGAGGAGCCTGATGACATGATCAAAAGGATTCATCAGCTAGTGGAGGTCCAACAGGTCAGGGAGCAGGCAATGGACAGAATTCAGGACCATCAACAAAGGATCAAGCAGGTTTTCGATAAGAAGGCCAAGAAGGAAGAATTTTGGATAGGAGACCTAGTGTTGAAATGGAATGCTCCTAAACAAGATAAGGGCAAGCACGACAAATTTGAAGCCCTGTGGATCAGGCCCTTAAAAATCTCTGAGGTTTTTTCAAATAACACATATCGGCTGTAGGATGTGAAGGGTGAAGAAGTTTTCAACAGCCTAGTAAATGGGCATTTTCTTAAGAAATTTTTTGTCTGAGCCTTCGGTGGCTCCTTTGTTTGTAAATATTGTCCTTTTAGTTCTTTGTTTTTATTTTTATTGTTTCAGCTTTGTAAATGACTCCATAGCCCAACAACAAGGCACTGGAGCTGCAAAATGAGTCCTTAGAGCATCACAAAGATGACTCTATCCCCCATGGAGCCTAATGTTATTAACATTTCTTGTCCGGAGCACAAGAGAATTCGAGTCAGTGAGTTGCATGAAAAGCGCCCGAGCGCAACACGAAAAATCTCATTTCAGACCCCCAAGCAAGCAAGCGGGTGAGATTATATCGTCGGCGGTCTAGATTCATCCATAGGAGCAGATCAAAGGTTGGCAGAAAATCGTTGTTAGTGGAGTTGCGCCGGGAATAGCGCAATGAGATAGATCCCATATTTCAAGGCAAATCTAGGTCGTTCGATCCACTTGGGACAGGTGGCATCCATTCAGTGTATCGAGTATCGGTGTTTCGGGAGACTCGGGACTTCCCATTCATAGCAGCTGAAATCGTCGATCAACAAAATGCCGAAAGCATATTTGAAGCCGAGCCCACGGTCCTAGTGTCGGGTTCAGTCGCCAAAAGGTTCATCGCGTTCTCCGGGTGCCATTTGATTTGACCTCGAGCTTGGTTTTTGCTTGAAGTAATGAAGGTAAGAAAGAGTGGTTGAAACCTCTCTTCATGCATTAAGTGCAAGATATGGAGAGCCTGGCCAGCGATCTGCTTGAGAGGGTCCTGTGTACCATTTTTTCCAAAGAGGCCATACCCAGTCCTCGATTAGCCAGAGGAGGTCTGCATACGCTAGCTCAGCTCTTAAGGGCTCAGCTACTTCCCTTATAGGAGTCATGCGCATTTAATATGGAGTCTAACGAAGAATTTTGGTCTGAATTCGGCTGAAGGGACACCAAGCCTTGGATGACTGAATACGCTGCTGCTAGGCAAATTTTCTAAGTATATAGACTCAGTCTTTGTATTTTGTAAAGAATCGATGGTTGAGCTAGGCTCCTGGTTGTAAAACTTTAATGAAGCACTGTATTCTGGTTATGCATAGACTCTTGAGACTTCTTGCCTTATGAATGTCAGTTTCTTTCATGTCTTTGTTTACACTGTATTAGATCACTCGAAATTGGAGGATCTAGTCGAGTTGTCACTATTATAGGATAATGTAGGTTGGATCACTGTAACAGTTATATTGTTCTAATCGGTCTTTGTGAATTTCTTAGCACTGAACGACTTGGAATTGGAGGACCAGTCAAGTCTCCCTCTCAATTTCCAAAAGCCCTGAACCAGGAGGATCTTGTATTAAGAGTTTTTCCTATACAAACTGCTGAAAGGCCTATTGCCTGAGGTAGTTTGTTCACTCTTCTCCCAAGTCTTCCACCTGCTCATCCTTTAATCAACTCCCTGACTGAAGTTAGATCAAGACCTCCTTTGTTCCTTACATACCAGACCTAGTCCCTGAGTTGGAGCGATATCTCCTCAAGTCTCTACCCATTTGATCACCCATAAAAAACTATCGTGACATAAAACTGATGGGTGTTGGGCTCTACTCCTGCAAGCAATCCAGGAGTGACTTTCGACGCTAACAGGAAGAAGGTCGCCAAAGGTGACAACAAAAAGATATGTAAATGCTGGAAACAAAGGCTTTTTACAATTTATCAAACAAATAAAGAATAATTTGGGATGAGTGTACAAATACAGAAATGGGTGCCCCAATGTAAGATGGTTGGGATGGTTAGGGCGCAATTATCTTGGAGAATTGGTGGAAGGTGGGGACCCCATGGGTGGGTTTCTGTATGAAGTAGATGAAATGGAGGGAAATTTGCAGAGGGGAAAACTGATTGTGGATGAAATGGAGGGTTCATGATACTGCGGAGGTGCAGTCAAAATAGAACCTTGAAGAGATAATCTGAGAGTCCATTGGGAAAGATAGCAAAATGAGGAGAAGGAGTATGTGGCTGATTCATGACATGATGTAAGACTATTGAGACTCCCATCCCTAAAGGGTTGAAAAACAACATGAGTGTCAAAGTGAAAAAGGGTGCTATGAATGGGACAACT
>JASDQU010274701.1:0-15145 GCA_032191745.1 Picea mariana
ACTTCATCCTCCCTTGAAATCCAACCTTCTTTACTTCTTATTTCCTCTTAAATTAAACTTATATCAAATGAATGTATAATGATGTTTATTTATACCATTTATGTCACTTCCTTTTAAAATTAAGGCCGACCTGACACTTTCTTATTTTGTAATTCTTTTCTTTAATTATCTTCAGGGCCTACATGTACTTCCTTCTTCAATTCACTTTGTCATCTTCAAAAATTCATTTCTCCTCAACCATGAGCATCCATGTGACATGCCACATACCACCGGAAACAACATGATGTATACTATCCATTCATGGGTGTTTTATATGCATGTGCATTGTCCTTCATGTCCAAATACCTTTATCAATCTTGCGGTCCAAAACCCATGACTAGGGTTGACATCAATGACAACAACCAATCTTCCAACATAATCCTGCATCAAATCATCTAAAAACAAGACATTTTTTTTTCCATATGTAGGTCACTAGTGTGAAAATCATGGATGTATCTTGTATATGCCTTGCTAGTGTGCAACTTGTGGATTCCCTCAAAAAAATTGAAAAATAAAAATAATTCCATTTTTTCAAGAGGGGTTTTCGTTCGGGATCGTTCCTAACCTCCCATGATCATGTACACAATAGAATTCAACAACCTCAACCCCTTGAGGATGGTATAAAGGCACCTTTGAGGGAATATATAAGGAGGAAACCCATGGGGAAAAGTTATGTTTATGAATTTGCAAGCTTTCCTATCTCCCCTATCATGTGAGTAGCATCCCCTTGATTCTAGAAATTGATTTCCATTACTCCTTTCTCTCTCTTATGTGACTATAGGGTGTGTTCCTATCCCTAATGATTCATCCGAGGAAGGTAAATACTATTGAGTTGATGCTTGAAGGACCATTGGAGGAACCTGTGTGATTGGCTTCGAGGCGTGTCGATAGTTGGAGTCAGGTTGTAACCAATGATTTCTATCATTTCTAATAAAAGAGTTTTATTTTCCTCCATACTTGTGTGAAATATTTCAATTTACTTATGTATGTCCATTTGATTCACATATTTGAATTTATCTATATATTACATGTATAATTTGATCCTATAACTAACTTGTTGCATCGTTTTCTTGATGTCCTTTTGTAGATTAGTTTAGGAAGAGATTAGGAACGGATTGAAGGTCGAGAGTGAGGAAAGACATAAATTGATAGTATACAATGTGTGACATTATTTCTCCTCTATTATTAGGGAGTTATTTCATTGCAATTTTTATATGCAAGGGTAGGTTCTGTCATTTGTATATGGTAAAGTTCTATTGTGACATGACCCAAAGTCACAGGGGAAAAATCCCTTAACATAATTGGTGACCATACTAGGGATCCCTTCTCTTAGTTTGGGTTGGAATTAAGGTGTATTTTTTTTTCTTTGATTTCTATATCTTTTCCTATTTTCTAGGCTTCCTTTTCAAAGCATTTGTTATCTAGAAACTTTTTCCAAAGTTTTTGGAAGCCTCCTTTTGGATTGGATTTTTTATTTTTCAAGTTTCACTAGTGCATCCATGCTTTGTACCTTTATGAGTCATAGATATCTACTATTTTCCTTTGTATGGCCCGCGGATGTCCATGAGTCGTAGTGTACAAAGTTGCAGATCTGTGTAAGAATTGAAATTGTTTAGCCTTTCTCTCAGTTTTGGAGGATCTGGTTTGGTTTTTTATTACAGTCTCATCTTGTTGGGTTTGATTTTTATTTTTATTTTTGTGTTAAGTCTTTGGAAAGTCTCTAATTGTTGGCGCTCGACCAAGTTTTTGGAAACATTCGGTCAGCTTTGAACCACTTTTGGACTTTGACATGTTGGTTGAGGAAGGAGTGCCTAGGTGGAGTTGAGATCGCAGATCTCACCGATTCTGAGGGTTAAGTGGACCCAGTAAATGATCCTCTAGGGTTTTTGTAACGAGTTTATGGGATGTTGGTCCATGGGGTTTCCCATGATTAGGCCTTGTTGTAAGGGTTTGTAAGATATAAATAAAGAATATTGTATTGTAAAAGTAGCTAGCTAGTTAGTGAAGTGAATGTAGTTTTGTGTGAAAAAAGATACTTTGTGCAAAGGAGTGTCAATGTGTTAAGGATTTTTGCTTGATAGAGAGGTAGCTTGGTACCTTGACCTAGTTTTGGAAGGAGGATCTGGTGCTCAGTGCACATATCTCATGTCTAGTGTGAAGCTTGACTCGGTGGCTTAGTGCACAAGAGTGAATGAATGTAAGATTCAAGTGAATAATAAAGAGGCGAAGCGGTTGGTGGACGTAGCCCCACACTGGGGTGAACCACGTAGATGGCATGTCTCATGGTTTTATTTGTGCAATGTTATCTCTATGGTGTTTTTCTTTGTGCTTAGATTAGATGTGTAATGGATATGTACGTGTTGCTTTAATGCTTTGCTTCTGTTAAAATGCTATATCTGATCCACAGTGCTAAGTGCTAAGTGTTTAAGGTGAATAATCCTTTTGTTGTTACTACGCTAGACCTCTCTTTGATTATGTTCTACGATGTTAATAGTTTTAATGAACTAATGCATGGTGATTCCTAAGTTTTAACAGAATACTCTGTGAAGAGTTATTATCACATATCTGTGTCCCAGCTTGGTTATAGACACCTGCGTCCTGTAACCCCCCCTTCTTCTACCTCAGGTGAGACTTTTCCTGCTTCGCAGGCATCGCCGAAAGGGCCGGTAGTTGGGGTTTTTTTGGTGTGTTGTTAAGCATTGAACCTTGGGTCTGCCCCTATGCCAACAAATGGTTATGTTGTTGGGACCTGAAACTGTGATTGCTGGGAAATGAAGTAAAGAAAAAGATAAGCTCTGTGCATAGATATGCTGCTAAAGTGCGCAATAATCTACTTGAATTGTGAAGCTTTGTGCCTAGAAAGTAAGCAGATCTGAAGAAAAGAGGTAAGATCCTAAAAGAGGTAAAGCTTTGTGCTTTGGTAAGAGAAATATAAGTGAAAATGTTTGTTTCAAAAGCATGGATTTAAGTATGTTTAATAGATTTTGTCCTAGTCTGAAGGCTAGAGCACAGTTGAAAGAAAGAGTTGATTTGAGTAAATTTAATGAAAATGAAGAAATATATGTTATTCCTATGCATAGAAAGAGTTGTTGGACTAATAAGTGGATGCAAGAACCTAGAAAGAATTTTTGCAAATTGCAAGTCCAGCACTATGATCCTAGGGGAAGTGCGCAGTACAAAAAAGGTTGGGGACCATTTAAAAGAAAAAGAGGATTGACATTGTGTTATAATTGTAGAAGGGTAGGACATCTTTCTCAGGAATGTCCTGAGGTAGTCCCTATTTGTCTTTATTGTAAGTTTATTGGTGATGAGGTTGAGGATTGTCCAAGGATTATTGCTAAAGTTGAAGGAATGAACATGAGACAAGAAAAATATGAAGAAAGTCAAGAGACCAAGGGAAGATTAGAAAGTCATAAATAGAAAAGGTCAGAGGAAGTTCATACTACGTTATTACAATTCAAAGAAACGATGGATTTTCATAAAGATCTCAGTTTACCAGAACTCCTTAAAACAAAACAATGCATAAGTGCAAGAATAGAAGACTTCGACATATACTGTGTCTTGGATGAAGAAACACAAGTGAATATTATGACATAAGAAACTTGGAAAATTTTGGGAAAACCTACTGTGGTACCTTCGTTGGGAAGGGTAGGCTTGTTTAAGGGTAAGATGATAACCCTATGTGAAATAGTTACTAATGTACCTATTATTCTTCAGGAAACATCGACTGAAGAAGAATTTGAAGTCATTAAGTTTGTTGGGGAAAACACCCCCTTCCCACTTTTGTTAGGTAAGACTTGGATTGAGAAGGATCAGATCAGAAGGAAAGTAGAGGAAGAATCCATAGAGAAGAAAAAGAAAGAACTAAGGGATTTCATAGCCAGGAAAATAAATTGACTAATAGAAGAATGAGAAGATAAGTCGAAGCAATAGAACAAAGTAACAACGCAGGAGGGATAGAGAATAAGAGAATTAGCTACCAAGTTTGGAAGAATGCAAGAAGGCTTGAAGGACCTGTCTATTCAAGAAAGAATTATGTCCACTTAGGAAGTGTTAAGAAAAGGGATATTAACTTTATACCCTTTGAGGGCACCTCAATAGTGCGAAGCCACTGCGCTGGGAGAAAATAAGAATAAGAATGGAAAGAGGATTCAAGAGAGAGTTAGAGAAACTCAGATCAAAAGGAAGAAGGAAAGGAAGCTCAATAAAAATAAATCTAAGGTGGAAAAGCTACAAGAAGTTACAGAAACTAGATGGAAGACTTCATAGATTGGAACCTCACAGGAGGCAGGTTCGTAGAATTTGAACCTCACTGGAATAGTAGGTCCACGCAAAATAGGACTTCACCCTGGTGAAGCTAGATGACTGTTGGAGGTGCCCTTAACATTAGAATGATGCTCCAGAATGGTTATAAAATGAATTTATGGGATGATGGATCACTTTTGGACGTTGATACCGCGCCATATTGAACATATTTACATTGATGGAGGCACTTCACAGCCATTGGAAGATATGTTATGATACCTCGCTTGTTTAACTCGTCGGTCTCTGCGTCGGGACCCCTTTTTACTACCCATGATTAAATGATCGAAGAAGAGAATTGTCCATGTGTTGAGTTGCGCTATCTGGAACTAGACCCATCCTGTCCGTTTGTCTGCCCTGTCGTCCATTTTTCTACCCCACCTATTTGTTAAAAGATATAATTTCGGGCGAACCTAGTGAACTAGAGAAGTCTGTCGAGGAAGTTCTTAAGAAGGTAATGGCTGACATACTGATATCCAAAGGTATCTAGGCATTGTCGACTAGGGGACTGCAGGATTCCCCTTTGACCGGACGTTGTTCTAGATGTGTCAACCCTAGAACTGAACAACGAAGTAAGCATCGCGGTGATCTAGCAAATCGAAGTAGATCTCGTCGATCCTACCTGAATACATTCCACCTTTGGATGGAATTGTTAACCATGACAGTATCCCTCGAGATTTTGAGTACACTATTTTTACTCTGTACATTCTGAAAGGAATACGCATAGTCAGGAGTCAGCTAGGACAAATCCCATTATTGAAGAACAACGAATTTAACTTAGGAGATCGAAAGAACTACGCCATGTAGGTGCCCCACCACTATCTCACAAAGACAACTGGAAAGAAGCCTCGCCTCGTCTCACAGCCATGGATTAAGGAGTTGGTGCATTCCACTATGTTGAATGTGATGAAGATCCTACACTTTGGCTACCACCAGGAGGTTAATGCTTGCATTAAACTCCTTCTATCGTGCTATCATGGTGAATACTTATGGCTTGATAGGAGGATTAATTTGGATCCAACGTTGATCCACCAGATCATAGTATTAAGTGTGAAGGGTCCTGACCCTCAACATTTTTGTCCAGGGAAGGCCTCGGACCGTTCCCTGGTGCAACACATCAAGGAAGCTTATGGAGAGGTAGATAAAGGAAAGTGAGGTTGCAAGGTATCCTCTATGTAGGATGGCATAGTGCGCCTTACCTTCCAACTCCTAGATGGAAAGCTCGTGAGGAAGAACCACCCCACACAGGTCACCGGGTTCGTGGTAGACCTCACAGGAAAGTGTGTGGAGGGCATGCAGATGAACTGGGCAGACTACCTCATCAACAAGCTAGAGAAGGATTTCCACGAAGCCCAAGACTTGGGATACAAATTCAATTATAGTTGGCTGATCATTTTGGTCACATTTGTCGCTTGGAAAATGCCTTATGGAGCCACTTTTCTAGAGATGGAACCCTCAAAACCATTGGCCTCTCGATTTTCCACCCTGTGGTACACCAACGAAATGACGAAGCAATGACAGTCCAATGCAGTGTTTCATGCATACTATCAACAACTGAAGTTTTCCATCGAATCATTTCTGTGCATGACACTGCACATCCTACACTAGTACCGACCAATAGAAAAGTTTCATGTTGATCCTCATTTCATATACATCACCGCGTGCAGAGATGAGAACCAGGAAGAATTACATTCATACTACAAGCTGACAGATGATGATATGGAGCAGATTAAAAAGGAGTGGCCAGAGGAGTTTCTTGTACCTATCGTTGATGCAAAATTATCCAACACTAACACCATAAGAAGCCACATAGTTACTTGAGTCGAGCATGTCGGACAGTCCAGTGAGACGAAGAAGAAGAAACAACAGGATGAATTCCAGTACATAGAGAGCAATGAGGAGGACAACGCTTCTGAAGATAATGGGTCTGGCTCGCTAGGAGGAGGAGAAGACAAAGAAGAAGGATAGGGAGGAGGAGATGAAAGAGAAGAAGAGCATGGAGGAGGCGAAGATACACCGCCTGAAGATCCCCCTACTTGGATGGTAACATCGTAGAAGAGGAAGGTTTCTATGGAGAAACCCTCAGCAGGGAAGAAGATGTGTGCTAATAAGCCCCAGTTGGAAGCCACCCTCACAGATGATGACATCGGTCTGGTCTACGGAGCTATGGAGGATGACTCTGAGGACATGTTGCAAAGATATGGAGAGAAGCAGGAGGAGATATATGGAACAATTGAGAGAGAACTGAAGGAAGTGCAACAGGTTGTTTTCCTGGTTCGTGCACTACCTATTGTGCCCTTTACAATATCCTCGTCACAGACTACAGAATTGGGGGATGAAACAACCCAATTGAGAAGAATTGCAGATGCAACAAAAGATCGTTTCCAGAGAGTCCAGGAAAAGAAGGAGAAGGCTACAGAAACCCTAAAACAGGAGAAAGATGAAGTCTTAGTGCAACTACGAGCAGTGCAGGATAGTGTAGCTTCCCATGAAAACGAGAAATTGGAGCTTTAGGAGGAAATATCCCAGCTACAGAGGGAAAACGAGTAGATGATCGAAAAATGGGCCATGATCAAAGAAGCGGTAAGTAAAGCATGTCGCGCTGTACTAGGCTTGGTATAGGAAAACCAGGAGCCGGTCGAAGCTCAAATATTGAAGCTCATTGAGACCCTTCTGCAGCTTTAGGCTAGAATAACATAATTGGAATCCAAAACAGTACCAATCACCCCGCAGGAGGTTCATGACCAAAGGAAGGAGACCGCTAAGAACACTGTTGCAAGCATAAGAGCCCTCACCTCAGAATGTAAGCATTTAAGTGATAAGAGCGCCCAAACATATGAACGCCTCACCGAGGATCTAGAGCTAAAGAAGCTAGAAGCACAGTTACAAGAGGCGCAATAGCAAGAACTCTCGTTGCAAGCACAGATGAAGTTGCTCACCGCAATGGAAAGAATGAAGAGATCCCAGGAGAAGTGCGCAGTACAACAACAAATCACTGCCCTCCAAGGTAAGGTAATGGAAGACACGCAGAAGCTACAACATGTGTAGGATGAATCCTACAAGGTCTTCGAAGAAATTGATGGACAAGGGTCACAACTATATCAAGTGGTTGCAACAGTAGAACAATGCCTGGAAGGTCCTGTTACAGAGAAAAAAATCCAGGAGCTCACTGAGCAGGAGGCTCAGGTGAAGAATCAAGTCGAGGAAGCTCAATTTAATATTGAGGGCTTCAAAGAAGCATTGTGTGCACCTAAGTGACTCGAGAAGAGTCACAGGTGAGTGTTGGGGGCTTGTTGGCCCTCAACCAAGTTTTGGGAAAAATTCAGTCAACTTTCACCCACTTTTGGAATTCGACACATTGGTCGAGGAAGGAGCACTCAGGTAGAGTTGAGATCGTGGGTCTCACCGATTTTGAGGGTTAAGTGGACCCAGTAAAGGGCCCTCTAGGGTTTTTGTAACGGGTTTATGGGATGTTGGCCCATGGAGTTTCCCATTATTAGGCCTTATTGTAAGGGTTTGTAAGATATAAATAAAGAAGACTGTATTGTAAAAGTAGCTAGCTAGTTAGTGAAGTGAATGTAGTTCTGTGTGAACAAAGATGATTTGTGCAAAGGAGTGTCTGTGTGTTAAGTATTTTTGCTTGATAGAGAGGTAACTTGGTACCTTGACCTAGTTTTTGAAGGAGGATCTGGTGCTCAGTGTGCGTATATCCTATCTAGTGTGAAGCTTAACTCTGTGGCTTAGTGCACAGAAGTGAATGAATGTAATATTCAAGTGAATAATAAAGAGGCGAAGCGATTGGTGGATGTAGCCCCACACTTGGGTGAACCACATAGATCTGGTGTCTCATGGTTTTCTTTGTGCAATGTTATCTCTATGGTGTTTTTCTTTGTGCTTAGATTAGATGTGTAATGGATATGTATATGTTGCTTTAATGCTTTGCTTATGTTAAAATGCTAGATCTGATCCACAGTGCTAAGTGCTATGTTTTTAAGGTCCATAATCCTTATGTTGTTACTACACTAGATGTCTCTTTGATTATGTTCTGTGATGTTAATAGGGTTAATGAACTAATGCATGTTGCTTCCTAAGCGTTAACAGAATACTCTACGAAGTGTTATTATCACATATTTGTGTCCCAGCTTGGTTACAGACAACTGCGTCCTGTAACCCCCCCTTCTTCTACCTCGGGTGAGACTTTGCTGCTTTGTAGGTGTCGCCGAAAGGGCTAGTAGTCGGGGTTTTTTTGGTGTGATGTTAAGTGTTGAACCCTGGGTTTGCCCCTCTGCCAACATTAATCACTCTAAAAATGATTGCTCTTTGTTTCCCAGTGTTTTTGGCTTACTATTAATCTCTTTGCTACATTTTGAGTTTTGGGATTTATACCCATTTTTTCAAGATTTTCTAATTGTATATGCTCTTTTCTTTCAAATAAGTTTTATACATCCGCTACCCTTATATAGTGATGAAGCATAGATTTTAGTTCCCAAAAACACGTAAGTGTTGGTTAGATCCGTGCTTTGTACAAGGCCAAATCGCGTATATCCAAGATTTGTGGAAGGCCAAACCACATATAAAATTCATCCGCACTTCCTAAAGTGATATAAACCACGTATATAATCTTATATCCATGATTCCCAATGGGGTGACCCGCGGATGCCTCCAAAAGATGAGCTTTTTTCTTATTTTTTAGCCTTTTTGGAGCCCTATTTCAACTAGTTTGGGGGGATTTTCTGGGGATTTTGGTACACAAACCTTTTTTTGGCCTATAGGAGGTTAGTAAGGCCTTAAATTTGAATGGAAAAAAATAAATTATATCCATATTTGTCTCCCTTTTATCCCTTAGATTGCATGACTATAAGACTAGTCTTGTTCTCAAGATCTCAGTTTTCTAGTCACTGTTACGGTCATCTTTGAAACTTGAGTTTACATTTGAGATTGAGACTTTTATTTTGTGTTTTCCTTGCATTTTTCAAACATAAAACTAAAAAAATGTCTTTCTTTTAGCATTTTTTGTTTGTTTTTCTCTAGTAGGAAGAAAAAGAAAACAAAGAACCTAGTTTTTCTGCTAGTTACGTCTCTTTCTTTCCTTGCATTGTTTTGCATTGTTATTTAAAAAAGAAAAATATGTTAGCATATGATTTTGGTTTCCTCTCATCTTGAAATAATTTCAAAGGAAAAATAACAAATAACATCTTTTTTTTTTCTTCTTTTGCATTTTGCATAGAAAAGGAAAAATTTGCATTTCAAGGTTTGAAGGATTGTTCATGCATTTTATTTTTTGAAACACTTTTTCATTGAAGAATTAGTGTAAAGTTTTATTTCCCACTGTTTTTATGAGTTTTCTTTTTTTTCAAGAGTCTCAAACAACATCAGTTGCACCTCCATACCCTTTGAGTAAAACCACCCTCTAAAACGAATGTTAAACTTAAAATGTACTAGAATTTGTTTCTAGGGTTCAAAAACACATTTAGGGTTAGGGCCTTGGTTTAGGTTGGAGAGTTAATTTATACAAGGCCAGAAAACAAAAATAGGAGTTTGATCTAGGGATAATCTCAAATCCAACTATTGTATAAGTATAACTGGTATGCTCCTCTAACACAAGAGTCAAACATAAGTTCACGTAAAGGAGAGCGAAGGAGATATCCCCTCCAAAGCTTAACTAAGCATAGTGGAGAGATCGTATAATGGGGGATTTTCCTGAAGTGATGCTTACCCATCTGGCATCAGTCCATTGGAAGATTTTTGGGCTTAGTTACCCTGCCCATACGTTCGATATTGACTGTCAATTGTACCCCCCGGACGCTTACTGCGAGTTGGTAACCTTAGTTTCTTTTCCTAGGTATCTTAGAGGTGACTATCGGGATTTTTTGTGGTACTTGGGGCATATTTCATATAAAAAATTTCATTACTATTGGAGGGTGCCCCACAAAGCGTGGGTGCTTGCATTGGATAAGGCTAGTTAGTGGAGGTTGGGATAACTAATTCTCACTCCTTCGTTCACTGGTTCATGGGAATTAATCAACCTGTGCCTTTGTCCGAAAGGTCCCTTTCCACTTTTTCATTACTTTGTAATCATGACCTCTTCCACATGGGCTGAAGATTTGGATAAGTTGTTTTATTGCGATGTTTCTCTTAGGAATTTTTAGTGGAGTGTTTCTTTGTATAGTTGGAATTAGTTTTTTTCAGTATCACTACTTTTGGATCATTGATTCAGGGTGGTTGAACAACCACTCCGCTGATCGAGAAGGACCCCTTGTCTTTATCTTGAAAGTGTGGAGTCACCTCTTAGAAGGAATGGGTTTTTATACCACTAGTTCTCCAGAGTCAACGCATGAGACTTTTATGGACATGAACAATCTCACAAGGGATGAACCTGTGCATAAGAAAGTTATCGCCAAATTTTGTGAGGATACTAACCAAGAAACCCATGCCATTCACTGAGTTACCATCAGTAGGGGAAGACCCATTACCATTATTCACGGAGAAATCCATGGAAGATAATATGAAGGATAAGTATGACACACATAGAGGAACACGTGGTTTGGATGTTGCAAGTATTAATGATGATACTATTAGGTTCGTGACACAGGTATTGGCCTGTCAGTTGTTGAGGAAATGTTGCAAAGACCAAGTACCGACAGGTGTAATAGAAGCAGTTGAGAAGTGCATCACATGAGTACAAATGAACTGGGCGACGTTCCTAGTAAACTTGTTCTTGATGGATTGTAGGGAAGAACAATATAAAGGAAAAAAATTATATTATTCATGGTTACTGATATTGATTACATTAGTGGCTCGGAGGGAGTCAGAAGACACTCAATTTCTGGGAATTGGAAAGAAACCATGTTTAGCAACAAGATATTTGAACTTGTGGCATAATGCACATAAGTAAATACATTTGGATAATAACATCACTTTCTATGTTTACAAGGAGATAATTCGAAAGAGCATTCAGAATAAACCATGAATACTACCGTAGGTAGTGGAAACATACAAGGTGATTGCATTTTTTAAAGCAGGAAGACACCATATGTATATCCAAACCAAGAGAGACCCAGATCAACAATGACTGGTGACCAGATACAAGTTGGCAGGATATGAGGTTGGACTTATTATAGAAGACTGGGAGGAAGAATGGAAAACCCTTGTACCATAAATAGAGCAGAAAGAAACACAACTACCAGAGAACGATCCGGAAGAAGAAGAAGAAAAATAACAAGAATAAGAAAATGGAACAGGAGACACATGGAAAATAGTATCATTCCCTAGAGAGAAGAGGAAAGAACATGATAAGAGGAAATCAATACACCAAGGCAAGAAGAGGAAAGCATTCAAGGAAGTGGCCACCTAGGCCCTGACAGAAGATCACCTAGATAAAATAGGAGATCAAGAAAAGGAAGTGACAGATGAAGCACTTAAGCACACAACATAGAAAAAATATGAGATACACATGTATGTGCAGGAGAATATAGCTTCATTGCGTCAACTTTTGGAAGAAACCAAGATAGCACCAGAGAAAAGGAAAGAGGAAAAACAAACAAAGAGTAAAATGAATATTACAGAAGTAAGACCGACGACTTCTCACCTATCAAAAGTATCAGCAGAGCATCGAATGATAAATATATCACTAGGGGATATAGAGTTCCCATCGATAGAGATGCAAGAGAAAGCACAAGAATTAATTTACATTGAATTAGTCTTGTCACAGTTTCCAATGAATGTATTAAAAGTTTTTCATGCAAGTGTTAAGCAAGAGATAAATTTGCACGCAAAGCCGATGACGATGGAGTTGACCAAAGTGGCAAATGATAGGGAAACATTGCAGGTATAATAATTTTTTTTTATGATAGAGCGGGATGAAGCCAAACAAAAATAAAAAAGGATACAAAAATAAATCCATAAGGTTTGTAGCGACATCTAGGAGGTCCCGATGGAAGTATATGCTCCATTAGAAGAGAAAGTGTCAAATATTAGTGAAGCCATTTAGGGATTCTGCATGAATATGGTAGACTTATAAGTGCACACTATGCCAAGAAATTCATTTGAGTAAAGGGAGCAAAGGAAGGAGACAACAGTGGAAAGTACCAAGAGTTTGGAGGAGGACTATGCCAAGTTGTATGAAGAAAGCATGCAAGTATGGGCTCAACTAACAAAAGATGTAGAGTTACAAGGACTAAAGAAGAAGTTGCAAGTTGTGTAGGAGAAGGTGTAAAAATTTAAAGAGATAATGAGCAATCTTCCACCAATAGAAAAGATGGCTACAATCGCAGAGAATAGGAAGTTATACTTAAACTTGAACCAAATGAGATAAAAAAAAAAATGATTGTGTACATAATATTGAGACGTTGTAGATGGAAGAATTCTGGGTAACATAGGAACTTGCAGTTGCACAAGGCATAGTGAACCAAGCAATGCAAGAGAGTGCAAAGAAGATGAAGAGCCACACTACTACAGAGACAACAGAGGGAATTTTATGGCAGGAAAGACAAGTAAGGGAAAAGGTTGTGAATGCAAGAGAAATGTTCCATAAGTTAATTGTGATGTGGAAGAAGGCCTGAAGTGGCTCAAGATGAGCCACAGGTGAGTGTTGAGGGCCTGTTGGAGTAGGACATTCTGGGAAATTGTTTTGAAAATGCAGAGGAGCATGCATAGAAGAAGGAAAGTAGTTAGCACATTTTTAGAAGCAATGCGTGTGAAAGAAGGAAGTTAGTTAGGCCTTTTGGTCCATTTTTTAATAGGATAATCCCTACTGTAAAAGTATAAATGTGTAAGATTTTTGGGTAGACAGGAGGTGGTGATAAGTCTAATATGAGTCATGTTGAGAAAGTGATCTTAGTTGGATAAGAGAGAATGAGCAAAGTGTGCACTATACACACAAACGACAAGGGAATTTTGGGCAAAAATGGGATATCATGTATGAGCGCAGTGCCCACATTGTTAGAAAAATAGGACCGCGAAGCAATAAAATAAAACAAATGTGGAAACAAAACACAAAATATACACAATACAAGAGGGACACGGACTTATGTGGTTCACCCAGTGTGGGCTACGTCCACCAGAGAAATTGTCAGGTCCTTCCTTTATTATTATCCAACAAATGAAGGGATACAACCTACAACAAAACCCGTTATAACTTCCTCTTTTTTCTCTCACAGTCTCCTCTCTTAGAATACAATACTCGCCATCATACATAGCCACAATACATTTCCCTCATAAAATAGGGTTGCCTTCTAGGGCAAAAAAAACCCTAACATAATTTCTACCGTTATATCTGTGACCTTATAATGAACGATCCAGATTTACAATGAAATTACAATATACTTTTACAAGGCAATTTTTCCTTCGGGGGCCCGCTTGCCCCCGAACCCCCCATCCGGGGGGATAGGCCCCCCGGACCCCGCAAAGGGGGTACCCCCCCTCTGCACTCCCTCGCATGGAAGAGTGTACATAATTTTGGGATGTAAAGTATTCATGGGGTATAAACATGGCTGAAAAACACAAGACCTTTGAGTCAGGAAGATAATCAGGCTCCACAACCAACAATATCCCACTTGGAGACTGAGCTCAACAACTCCACCACTGTTGTATATGCTGGACTTTGAACCTTCTTAGACCTGGCAAATTTCTCATCTTCATCTTCATTCTTGAAGACCAACTGAAACTGAGCAGGAACTCAGTTTCTCTCTGGTTACTCCCTTTGTTAACATATCTGCAGGATTTTGGCTAGTGTGTATATTTTCCAACTTCAAATGTCCATCTTCCAAGGTGGATCGTATGAAATGGTACCTCAAATGTATATGCTTAGTCTTCAAATGGAAGGCTGAGTTCTTTGTAAGATGAATTGCACTTTCACTGTCACAGTACAACCTGCTATTCTTCTTCTTCTTTCCCAATTCCTCCATAAACCTTTGTAACCAAATCATCTCTTTAATAGCCTATGTAGAAGAAACATACTCTGCCTCTGTTATTGAAAGTGCAACAACCTTTTGCAGTTTCAAAATCCAACTTACTNTGCATGAGTAGTAGTACCTCTCAAATACCTGAGAATCCACTTTACTACCTCCCAATGTTCTTTACCTGGATTGTTCATATACCTGCTCACAACTCCCACTACATGTGCACTATCTGGTCTTGTGCAAACCATTGCATACATCAAGATGCCAACTGTTGATGAATAAGGGACCCTGGACATGTATTCTATCTCCTCCTGTGTCTTGGGAAACATTTCCTTAGTTAATTTGAAATGGCTGGCCAAAGGTGTGCTAACTGGTTTTGCATTCTTCATTCTAAATCTCTCCAACACCTTCTTTGTGTACTCACCCTGAGACAATGCCAATTTTCGATTTTTCCTGTCTCTTGTTATTCTCATGCCAAGGATTTTCTTTACAGCACCCAAATCCTTCATCGCTAATGAATTGGCTAATTTCTTCTTGAGCATATTTATATCCTGCATATTATACCCTGCAACAAGCATGTCATCTACATACAATAGCAAGATAATATAGCTTCCATTTTCTAGAATTTTAAAATAAACATAGTGATCAAAATGACATCTACTATAACCATGTTCTGTCATAAACCTGTCAAACTTCAAATATCATTGCCTTGGAGATTTCTTTAGGCCATACAAGCTCTTCTTCAACCTGCATACCAAATTCTCCCTCCCTTTGACCTCATACCCCTTTGGATGCTGCATATAAATCTCTTCCTCCAAATCCCCATGGAGAAAAGTTGTTTTTACATCTAACTGTTCAAGATGCAAATATTCTACTGCCACAAGAATTAAAATAGTCCTAATTGA
>JASDQU010274704.1:29413-39482 GCA_032191745.1 Picea mariana
ATGTTTACACATTTTGGCTTCTGTAAATCTCTCTTCCCTATATGCGCATTTTGGCTTCCATAAATGCACATTTACGGAAGCCAAAATGCACATATATGGAAGGACAAATGTGCATATATGGAAGAGATCTTCCATATATGCAAATTTATGGGAGGAAAAATGCGCATTTACGAAAAACAAAAATGTGCATTTATGGAAGCTCTCTTTCATATATGTACATTTTGCCTTCCATATATGCACATTTACGGAAGCCAAAATGCGCATATAGGGAATCTCTCTTCCGTATATAGAGATTCTGTATATGCGCATTTCAGAAGCCAAAATGCACATATACAGAAGATAGCTTCCGTATATGTGCATTTTGGCTTCTGTAAATGCACATTTTGGCTTCCGGGGGGATGGGGTGATGTGCCTTAGCAATGGGGGGGATGGGGCGATGTGACTTAGCCGCAGGGGGGCTGAGGTGATGCTCGACATCGCCTTGTCCTAGCCAGCCCTGTGGCCAAGCCATGGGTGTGGAATGTGACTTGGTCGCGGGTGGCCAACCCTGTGGACAAGCCGTGGGCATGCCCACGGCTTGGCCACATGGTTTCCCCCTCGCAGCCAAGTCACAGTCCAAGGGACTATGACTTGGTTGTGGGGATCCAGCCCTGTGGCCAAGTCATGGGCACACCCATGGCTTGGCTACAGGTCTGGCCCCCCGCGACCAAGTCACGGTCTTGGTCCTAGCATAAGCCCATTTTAACGAGTGTGAAAGAATAAGGTCACTCGGCGATCTTTTCAATTTTAGAGAGTCTGAAAAGCGCTTAACTATGGACTCCGTAGGGGTTCCTTTTTCGTACATTTAGTTCCTCAGGCCCGAAAAAGGGTTAAAATGATACCTGGGGGTACTCTTCTAGAGAACTGAAGATCCTTAGAGTATACCTTTGTTCGTACAGTTGACCCTCCAGACCGAAAAAGGGGTAAACTACCGCTGGATAGACGTGACTTCAAATTTCAATTTAATGAGCGTGAAAGGCCACAAGATCGCTCGACAATATTTTCATGTGTAGGGGGTTTGAAAAGGGCTTAAATTGAAACTTTATGTTATTTCAATTTGGCAATTGAAATAACATAAAATTTTAATTAAAATTAAAACAAAAAAAAAATTACAAACCTACATATTATTGGGGTGTCGTGGGGGGAGATTCCCGAAATCACCCCAGCCCCCAGGGGCTAAGACTTGGTTCCATGGGGCCAAGGCTTAGCCCGTGGGGGCTGAGGTGATGTTGGGCATCACCCCAGCCCCCAGGGGCTAATCATTGATCCCACGGGGCCAAGTCTTAGCCCGTGGGGGCTGGGATGATGTCGGGTATCACTCTAGTCCGCATGGGCTAAACCCTGGTCCCACAGAGCTAACGCTTAGCCCTTGGGGGTTGGGGCAATTCTTGGCATCACCCCAGCCCCAATGGGCTAAGCCTTGGCCCCGTGGGACCAAGGCTTAGACATTGGGGGCTAGAGTGATGCCTGAAAGCACCCCCCATGGCACCCACGACGCCCATGTTGGTTGAGCCCCGTGGGTGTCGTGGGGGTGATGTCGGGCATCACTCCAGCCCCTGGGGGCTCGGGTGATTCTGGGCATCGCCCCAGCCCCCAGGGGCTAAGCGTTAGTCTATGGGACAACATTTCTTTGATTGACTATTTATCTAAGTTTCATTATTAGTTTTAGGTTAAGAGGATATTTTGAAGTATTTAGAGATCTTAGAAATGGAATTTTTATGTTATTAATTATTTCCTATATGCAACAGACTTAGACAGGTTACTTGTTCTCGGCACATATGGTGTAACGATTCTTTCGATTACGAATCCCAAATTGACATTTAAACGAGTGTGAGATATACAATGAACATATTTACGCACCAACATTTTGGCGCCATTGCCGGGGAGTTGTAAACGGTAACCGTTTGATTACTGGGTCATTGAGGTATACCGTTAACAAACGGGAGACAATCTACCAATAATGAAAGTAAGTATCAAGGCACCGAGTACATTCCAGTAAGTGTGAATAAAGGAGTCGATGTCGAACACTTGAGAAATCCATTGATCAGGAGACATTGACGTATTCCCATCTATAAATGGCGAGAGAGCCTGCCACTAATGACTGCAAGCCTCAAGGTACTCATAAAACTGTAGGTCCCATATCCAGAATAAATTGTTGAAGTCGATGGAAAGAGACCCGCTGAAAGGTTCCCATACTAACACGTGGCAAAGGATGACATGGCAGGTGATTAGCATGATACGTGGACCAATCAGATGTCAAAACATGCCATGGTGATGGACCAATTGTATGGTGCCACGTGGTTTTCTTTTTCTCAGGGGGAGTATGGTTGATTCCTTTGCCATAGATGTCAAAAGGGGGAGAAGAGATTTAAAGTTTGACATCAATGCCAAAGGGGGAGTTTGTTAGTGATAATCGGGAATTTCTCCATCGATGCCAGCGAATCTAGGGAGCCAATTTTTATAAAAGGGGGGAATTCGTCTGGGATATCCCGGGATTTTACTCATGTCCAAAGGTTTGTAGTTCCATGGATCCCATTGTGAATTAATAGTTGGCTTCGTCATTAGTGGATTCGCTAGATAGTTTTCTTGAAACTATCAAAAGATAAGGGAAAACACCCAAAGTGGAGTCGTCAAGTAAGCTTGTAAGATAGAAACCATAAGGGCAAAGCTTATCGAAAAAGTGTCATGTGAGGAAGGCTTGACTCAGTGTTCCCCGACAATGACGCCAAAATGTTATCTCACAGTTTGTATCTAGGAGTAAAGGCTATAAGGTAGAAGGCCAAACTGGCGTAACAGGAACCTATCCCACCCAATGTCACCACAATGGGTAGGTTCTTTCTCTTTAGGGAGGCTAGGCCTAGGGGAGACGTCCCCGGTGACATGGGGTTTTGAAAGGGAAAAGGATAAAAGGACAAGGACAAATTCCCCTTTCACAGATCACCGCCAATCAGATAGTCCCGGCTAAACAACCAATAATAAAGTATAACCAAAGAAAAGAAAAGCACCTTCTTGAGACAACACAACAAGGAAACTGATACGTGCAATCTTGGTTAGTACTTCATATAAATCAATGACTATCTGATATTCAATATAAGAAATTTAAAAGTAAATGTTGACGAAGTCAATGTTTACAAAATAGTAATGATAGATGTGTCACTTGTCAATAAGTACAAGAATGATATGGCATCCAATATAATCAATCAATACTTATTCTAATAAATTCCCTCAACTACCATTCAATTTGATCATAGACAAAACATTGTTGCATGAATGATATAATAGCAAGGAGTGACGTCAACATTCAGGGTTAGTAGGTTAGGTTTTTAAGATTCAAGAGTTTTAAGAGTTTGTTTGATCAACTTCACTTCAATGCTTGAGGAATCTCAAATCAGTGCCTTAGGGTTTAATGGAGTCATAAGTGAAGGACGCAAAGGTTGAAGGAGATGACATTTCAAAGGACTAGAGGGAAAAGTTTCAAGGTGTTGCTAAAGCAGGGCCTCAAAAAATAGAACCCTAGGGGAGAGAGGCTCACTCCGGTGTTGCAAAAGCAAGGTCTTGTGCTCTCTCCTCCTTCCCGAAAAAAGATTAGCTTAGATCAAGCACAAAATCAAGACAAGAAGGCTTAATGAGGGAGAGTGTTGCTACAGCAAGGATTTTTCATCAAACCCTAAAGGAAAAACGGCCCTAAGTGTAGATAACCTAGGCTTGGGATGTCTTCCTTCTCTTGGATTCTAGAAGGTACGGCTAGCATAGGGGAAAGAGAAACAAGGAGTGTAGCTACGGCTAGGCTCTCTTTCTCTCTTTCAATGGCTGAAAGTTTCTCTATCAGGGGACATGAGACAAGGACCTACTTGTGTGCTTGTCACCTACGATTTTGATTCAGCAAATTTATAAGCAATATGCAAGAAATTTAAACTTCAACCATTCAATAAGAATTTTTGCAGAAGAAAAACTTACAATTCATGAAGAAATAACCATGCAAACCCTAGTTGTAACACCTTTCTTCAAGAGAAACACCATAAATGCCAAAAAAATCTCTTCCTTCAACAAGTGCACATCACTTAGTTCAGCCAAAAACCTCAATAGGGTGCTAAAAATTAGACCTCACTATGAGTGAGTGAATTTGTGATGATAAAAATGAGAGTCAAAACCCTCAATATATAGTGTATCAATGACCTAATTTTACTTTTTAGGTCATAAAAAGGTCGACAAGGCCATAATGTCAAAATCATATTGTTTTTACATTAAATTCTAAGTAAAATCCCTAATCATGCAAAAAGATGAGACGTCAAGCCCCTCTGAGGGAGACATTAGCCCTTTCTAGGGCCAGTGCAGCATCCAGAAGAAAAACGTTAGCCCTCCTTGGGATCTTCCAAACTGCCACACGTGCCAACCACCCTATCCATCTGCCATATGCTCATGATGATGTCATAAGCCTCCTGGTGACGTCCTGGGTCATCTGGAGCCAACATTCCACTGCAAGTGGGTCAATCCCCCTAGGTCCATTTCAGCCAAAGTGCCCCTGATGGAACATCCTCTTCTTCTCTGGTGCAAAGGCCCTGATCCATCTCCATCCTATCTCTGCCCCCTGATGGGGTCTCAACATCCATCTAGTGGGCTCTTCAACCCCATGGAGGTCCAAACTGGTCATCTTCCCATGTGTACTAGTCCAAATGGTACCTGTCCTTCGGTCATGGTCCTGCACATCAAAAGCTACACCCTCCATGGGCTCATTAGTCACAGGGATCATAGCAATGTCAATCACATCTCATCATCAATATTATTAAAAATATGCATAAAACTCCTAATACATCAGTCAGTAGCTCCAAGAAATTAGAAAAACCTACAATACAAGATTGGAGAAAAGGACAAGGTGTCCTATTGGGCTAGTGTCCACAAGAAAAGGAAAGTTTCCAGGTAGATCTCATCCAAGCCATGTAAGTGAGGTGACGTGGTTAGGGGATTTCCAAACATGAGTTGCAGTGAGGGCCAAGGATGCATAAGTGTTACCTATGGGTGCCTTTGTAGAAGGCGAGTTGTACCTGTCATGGATGCATTTTTTCCAAGCCCATTCTTGCCTTTATTCTTTTTATTCTTATTTTATTTTCTTTTTTGTTCAAGAACTAACCAGGGGACACTGCCTTAGCATGGTGACCAGAGCTGACAGCGTTACCCAAAAGCACTTTTACAGAGATGAGAAGGTTGGATCATGATGAGACCCCCTTTCCCTTAGCCATCCAACCAAAGGTCACTACCCTGGCATGGTAACCAGATGGTGGCAATGTCATACAGTTAGGTACCCATGGACCTAATAGGTTGGCTCGTGATGAGACCCCCTATCCTCTGAGTAGGTCTTGTTTTGTTATTTTCCGGGTCCCTCTTGTTTCTTGCTAAGAGGCTTTTTACTGCCTTCTCAGGGGTCCCTGGGCGAAGCATCTCGAGGTTTTTTCTCTAGGATTTTGTCTTTTACCAGCTGCTTTTACCTTCTGGGCCTTTAGCCCCTTCTTCCCACGAGATAAGGTTCCATCTTGTAAATAGGTCAACCCAATTCCTGGACAAGGGGAGTGGGATAAATGAGCGGGAGATAAGATGAAACAATGTTGTTTTGATGGGAGCAGATGATGGCTTTTCAAAAATTCCCCCAGTGGAAAACCAAAACATATGGGCACAAGATTTCTAGGGCACCTTGTTAATTCCCCCAAGCATGGTCAAGTGGGAAAATGTAAGATCCAAGTATTTGTTAGAGATAAAAGGAACCAGATGCATATATTTAAAGGTTTTAATGATCAAAAGTGACACATACCATGATACCTAGACCAATTACCTCATGGAGAAAGAACCTCTTCTGATACAGGATCAAGCTGATGGTGATGGATGTTGTTGTTGCTGACAAGACAAGGATGATGAATGAAGAAAAGGTGGGCCCTCCAGGGCCATGCTCAGGTCAATCATGCTCTTGGTACTCCATGTCTAGGACCTGTGGGCCTCGAGACATGATCTCCTAGTTATCCCTAAAAAGTGGGGATAACATGGTTCTTGGAGTTTTTTGTTTCTATTTTAGCCAAGGACGACTTCTAATTTTTCCAGGCAAGAGAGGACACACATCCGAGGAAGAGAGATAAAGGATGCATGTGTGAGAATATTTGACAGGCTGCATGTGGGGGAAACAGTACAAATAGGTCGCACATGTGCTACGAAACAATTCGTATAGGTCGCACGTTTGATTGTCGTACAATAAAGAAGAATAGGCTGCATGAGTGAGGCCACACGTGCAAATTTTCTAGGGAGATACAACAATTTGTACCGCTGACACTAGCAATCGTACCACTGATATCAACAAGTCGCACAGGTGCTTGCAACAGATTTGCGGGAAAAGATTTTTTCCAAGTAATTTGTTGAATTTGGATTTGTTGAAAAGGACTAGGTTGTCCTTAGATTTTGTTAATTTTGTTGATCTAGAGAAGGTTGATTTTTCCTTCAAAAAAATTCTGAATTTGACAATTACAGAACAAAAAAAAAATTGTCTCAAGTGCATGGTTGATTTATCTAAGACCTTGTTGTTTACACTATTGTAGTTTTTTGTCATAATTTCAAAGTAAAATTGTTCATTGATAACATCTAGGGTTTATTGTTGGATCACTAGGAAGTAATTTCCATATATGAAATTAGTTACATAGAGTTTCATATGAAAATTGACACTATCTTCATGAAGTCTAGAAGAAGTTGAATTCTTTGTTTGACAAAGTCGATGATAGTCAAGTGAGAAAGAGTTGATCTCTCTTGATCCCCATTCATTTGAAAGAATTGAGGACTATTTGGCTCATGTTAAATAGTTGCAGTTGAAACTAGGCGAATGTGGGAAGAATTTTCAAAATAAAGATGAACAGCTCATTGAACTAGTCCCAATGAATATGAGAACACCTTTTGACATGTTATGTTCCACATTGCATAGATATTGGCAAGCACACAAGGAAGATGGTAAGGATTGTACCTTTAATACCTTCTATGTCTTACTAATTAATGATCAACATAGGTTGTTTGATGAAGGGAAGCTTGGTGGAAGACATCAGGTTCACTTGCTCAAGGGGAAGGGAAATTTGAATTATAAGGAAAGAGGATGCTTCGATGCTCCTCTATGCAGACATGAATGTATTGAATAGAAGGTTAGAGTGAAGACTAATGAGTTGACATCCATCTGGAAGAATCAAAAGAAGAAAACATGTCTCTACTACGGAAAGACGAGACATGTGGAGAAAAATTGTTGGAAGAAGGGCTCTGACTTAAAAGAGAAAGTTAAGAAACTTGAAGGCAATATGCCGACTATGCGTCGATCGACCGACAACTTTACCTTCCAAATTGGAACTTCTCAAGCATTGATTTCTCACACCTCAAAGAATAAGTGGGTAGTTAATTATGGGTGCATTCATCATATGGCCAAATATTCTTCTTTGTTCTCCTCAATAAAGATGTCAAGAGAAAGATTTATGTAACTGATGATTTTACCCTTGATATTGTCAATCATGGTGATGTTCCATGTCAACATGGTGTTAGCATATTTAGAAACTTAGGAATTAGTTAATATCTACTTGGTCTAATGTGTTGTTAGGTAAAAATTTGTTTCTTTAGTATGCATTAGTATGCATTTGTAGTTAGGAAATCCGACGGTCACAATATGTTCCCAATATAGAGTGATCTAATGGTTCATATTCTCCTCGATCTTAACGACCATTGATCCATGGATTAACACCCGATTGGTCCATGATATTTATTTAAAGATCATGGAGTGTCATGTGTCGATGATCGATTGTGAGAAACTCTCTTGTAAAATCTCTTGGTAATCTTTTTCTTTTGCATTAATAAACAGCTCCAAGTGGTCGCGTTGGTTGGGGTCGTGGATGTTTCCCCGTAGGGGTTTTACCATGTCAAAACATTAGTGTGTTGATATTTGATATGGTTGTGTGAGTGGTTACTGAAGGTCTTCATCCTATGTTGGAATACATGTTTTGTCGAACATGGTATCAGAGCTCGTTTGAAGACCCGCTCTTGTTGTAGATCGAGATTGTGAAGCCAAGTTGTCTCATCTCCATTTTATGCCATTTCCATACATTTATGGGCTGAGAGGATTGTTCCATTACGTCCGGAGCGCTCATTTCATTTAGGAACACTTTTTGTTTCACTCGAAAAGGTTTCTTTTTTCCTAAGATATGGCCATTTCAATCAGATCTGGAGATATAAAGCCTGAATGCGCCATTTTTAAATTTTTGCAGAGTATTATTTTGGTTTTATATTATTTGTTTTTGGGTTGCTACTCTATTAGATCTAGGCATTTTATTTTCCCCGCGCCCTATGCGATCTCGACAAATCATAAACAAATAGGAAAATGTGCATTTTTGGGGTAAGTTAACCGAGATATAACCCTTGTTGTCATCGAGAAGTGAAATTTTTTTCTTGTGTTTTTTTAGCACACTCTCTAAGGCCGTCTTCCTCAACAACAACAACACCCTCAATCCTCTTTCTAAACAATACATTATGTTTTCCTATACCATTTGGTTAAAAGTTGTCTTATTAAGTAAGAGGTCTTGAGTTCAAGTATCTCATTTTGTTATTTTTTTTTTTTAAGTTTATGCTCAATTGTAAAGTGTATTTCACTTCAAGTATAAAACTGAATCACTATAAGTAGCTTTAATATTTTATTTTAGAGTTATTTATTTTGCATGCAGTTTTTCTTTTATAAAGTAACTTCATTGTAAAAATTATTCCCACTTTTTTTTATAAAAGTGGGTCACTTAATAAAGAAACTTACACCACCACGTGGTCCTTTGGTTATCGTTTATGTTTTTTTTTTAAATGGCATAACTTTCACATATGAAGTCCATTTTTAGTGCCATTTTTTTTTAAACCACCTAATTTTTCGAAATCTTTCCATCAAGATCATCAGTTTCAGTTTTTAAATCCATATTATCTACATATTTAATATGGCTTCTTTCAGTAATCTTTTTCTTACCAGCACCAGCTACTTCCAATGGAAATCTCATACGGAGGATTTATTAATAAGTAAAGGCTTGTACTGGATTACCTTGGGAAAGGAAAAAAAAGTCTTTGATGATGATTAGAAAGTCAAATGGTCTAATAGGAGTGACGAAGCACGTGGACTAATTGAAATATCCATCTCTCTTGATTTAAGGTTCCACCTTAAAGAAATTGATTACCCCGATGAAGCTTGGGAAAAGATTGAATCTGTGTTTAGTAAACTCAATATTATTCGAGCACAACAGTTAGAAAATCAAGTACTGACTTTAAGTCCAAGTGATTTTTCTTGCATTGGAGACTATCTATCTAAGTTTAAAACACTCCAAATTTTATGTGAAGAATGTTAGATAAAGATGGAGGAAGAGCATTGCATCTATCTTATTCTTTCTAAGTTAGGTAGTGAATATTATGTGTTTATATATACCTTTTATGCCATGAGAGAGGATCTAGGGAAAGCTTATCAAAAACCCACTCTTGATTCCTTTTGCGCTTCTTTGATTAGAGAGGAGGATAAGCTTGTACAATTTGGAGTGATCAGCACTGCAGGTACCTCCAACAAATCCTTAGTCGCCCAATAGAAAGATAAACCCAAGAATTCAAAGAAGCAACATCCTCGCTACAACAACAAGAAACATAAGGGTCCCAAACCCATTCAGACAGCTTCAACTCCTAATGGTGACAAAAGAGAAAAATATAAAAATAAGAAGATTAACAGACATTGCAACTTTTGTGATAAACATGGTCATAATGAGTCCAAATGTTTCAAGAATATGGAAGCTTTAGAAGCACAACATTCGTATTGATTCTTATTCTTCTTCTTATTCTCATGTACTTGCACTTTATGCTTCTGGTTTCTCCTTCAATACAACTTCTACTTCTTCTGATGAGTGGCTTATTGATTCTAGAGCATCTTATCATATGGATAAGGATAAAGACATATTTTCTTCTCTAAATGAATGTAACACCAAGAAAATATTTATTGGTGATGATAGATCTATTA
>JASDQU010274708.1:0-13356 GCA_032191745.1 Picea mariana
GGGTAATTCGAATTTAACATCAAGTTTTAATAAAGGCATTTCATTCTTATGTTTATGAACATGTTTCTTTGCAATGGATTTAGAACTTGAACTTGAAGATGAAGGAGAAGAAGGAGGTGATGAGGGAGGTTAAGGAGGAATCTAAGGAGGATCCTCGCCTTCTTCACTTTTTCCCTTTGAATATTCACCAAGAACTGGTCTCTTTCGTTGCGAGTAATCCTCGTACAAAACGTTCATCATCTCCGACATAGCAAATAATTTTTTTCGAAAATCTTTCTCATCCTGAGAAAGTCCCTTTTCCGATGCCATCTTCTCGCTGTGAGAAGTAATCTTTCTCAATCCAATCAATTTATTCTCTTCAATGATATCTCCTTCACCACGATGTATCTTTTCTCTAGTTAACATGAAAAACTCAAATCCAAATGTCAACTATCTCTGATACCACTTGATCTGAAAATATCTTTTAAATGACTATGGTTGAGTTATTAAGCATGTTTTGATTAACCAATTAGGAAGCTTTAAGAAAGAGGAAGAAGTTATATAAGAGTTGTAACAGCCATATATTCATGAACTGAACTTAAATGAAGCATAAAACAACAACAAACCATAACACCAATGTGATAACGGAGTTCGATAATCTTGCCTATGTCTTCGGGCCTTTGTCTCAGTGGGTGAGGATTTATTATTTATGTTCAAAGCTAAATAAGTACATCACAGTAGTTCAAAAAGGTTACAAAACTAATCTGGTCCTATTCTCCCAGATCTTAAGAACCCAACAGAAGAAACGACACTCAAATTGGATGACCGGAGCTCCCAGAAATGGCGTGCAAAGGTGTGCTCCTCAACTGCTTCCCTGCATAAAAATGGCTTTGGCTTGGAAAATATTCAGCATAAAAATGATCTGAATGTCCGCCCATGGCCTCAAGAAGTCCTGGTTTATATAGATATGAATTTGGTAACCATATCCCAATTTCCTCCTAAGATCTGGCCTCACAAAGGGCTCAATATCCCCCAATAATGGGCAAAATACCCCTAATCTGTGGAGAAAATCAATAATAAATCATATAATAAAGTTAAAACCCACTATATTCCAAAATACAAGGGCACAACCCCTAACTTGTAGTCCCCTGGACGTATGGGTGCATGCCATATGCTCTCGGGCTAGGCGCTAACAGTTTATCCCCTTAGTTCTTGGCTCTCGATCATATTACAGGCCATGTGTCCGCGCCCTAGCCCTATGCGCGCTACCTGTTATAACCTCCCCAATGGTGTAGCTCCAGGTTTTATGGCATGGGCCATGTAGCCATGCACCCAATATTCATGCCAAATCTGGTACATAGGTCCTGGACCCTAGCCCACGGTCGGACGAGGATGGCCCCCGCCGATCGAGGCTATCCCCTAATTCTCTGCCACCATCAACATAAAAGAACAATGCGCTGAAGGTCTATCAAGGAACACCAACAACCTGGATGGTCAATGCCCAGTTTCTAAACCATTGGCGTTCGAGGAGGTCAGAGGTTTGAACCTCCTGGCCTAACAAACTTTTTCCCATCTGTCATTAGGCATCCATATAGTGCCACATGGCACCACCTGATTGGGCCACGTGGCAGCCTAGGATTGGACCACATCGTCCAACCATACACCCAGTCACCTGCCACCTATCCGAAACATCAGCTATTCATATGCCATGTGTCCATCTTCCATAGGGCCACGTCACTATACAGACTACCACGTGTCATCCATATGGTGACATGTGTCAAATCCGTGCAGCACCAACTCAGCCTAAAAATGAAAAAAATGGGTGACACGTGTCACTTTCTAATGATGTCACATCAGCATGATGATGTCATCATGATATCATGCTGGCATCATCCTAACGCATGATGAAGTCACCTGTCGTACATGATGACGTCAGTGTTGACTTTGACCTGGTTGACTTTTTGCCTATTTGGAAAAATGAACAGAATGTGATATCAGGAGCATACAACGTATGTTTGAGCCCGTTCAAGTTGATTTGGGTTCATTTCGATGAGGCCTACACTTAGATACATTTTGAATCCATTCTAAGAACTTTTATTTTTAGGCCTTTTTGAGCCCCATCAAGCTCTTGGATCCAAATCTAGATCAACAGATCACCTGTCTAGGACAACTTCTCTTCTTGGAGACTAATACCTCAATATTAATTAATCTCTTGAGTCGACTTGTCTTCTAGGATTATTATCCAACATTTTAGGGTTTCTCTTGCTTCCCAGAATATTCTAGTCTCGTAAAGGTTACACATTAAAACATCTATCCTTAAACAATTAGAAAATTTAAAGAATTTAGATGACTTCAAGAACAAAAGATAAGGGAGAGAGTTATCAAGGGTAGTCAGAAAAAAATCTAGGAGGGTTTCAAATGTTACTTCTACCATTTTGATCATGAATGACGAACCTAAAGATACAGAGGAATCAACCCATCTCAAAGAAGCTTCGATAAACCCATATTCAAAGAATAAACCTATATTTACTAAAACAATAGCTTGAAAAAGGAAAAGATATGCATAATCCGAGTATTGAAGTTTTTTTTTGGAAAGAAAAATACCATAGTGTGGTGCCCATTCTGCAATCGAATGTAATCGATCTGGAGCTGGAAAATCAACAACTCAAGTCAAGGAACAAAAACTTGATTGCAAAATACAAAGAGAAAATTGTTGAGCTCAATCTAAAATTGGTTAAAACAGAAGGCTCGGTGGCAATCAATTCCCCAAGGGTTAATATTTTCATTAATTCAGATTTAAAAAAAAAATCCTCTTGATGCTTAAGTGTTAATTTTAGAATTTTGTTTGATAGGTATGAATTTGTTGTTTTTGTTTCATTTTATTTTATTTTTAGAAAGAACTACGGAATTAAAATTATGTAGCCGCTCTATTTTTATATAATTTGTTATTAATTAATTTTGATTTGTATTTACAGGTCTATAAATGGATAATTTGGACCAATAATATTGCATTCAGGATATTTATGAGCTCAAACAATGAACGTATGATGGACTTTCAACCATCTTTCAGCTCATATCTATTTTAGAATGATTTCATGTTATTTTTGGAAAATTTTGTTTGGGATTAAAAATAGTTTAACATTATCCCATTCCTAATTTTAAGGAAATAGTTATTGTGAATTAATGATAGTTGTTAGAGATAATTTGAACTCTTCTCTTATGAAAGAGAATAATAAAAATGAATATGGGGGATGGACCTAGAGAAGCAAGGCAACATGCTATCGTGCTACTAGAGGTATTGGGCTAGACCTGAGGTTGAAAATTCTTGAAGGTAGGCTATGTACACTATTGTAAAAGCCTTGATTTTTTTAAGTTTGGCAGGACTTGAAGATGGACATGAATTTATGGTGTTTTGTATGCTTTGGTACTTTTATTCAAAGATTCTGAAATACTTCTTTTGCAAGCCATTTTATTTTTTGTCCAATTCATTTATGAATGAAAACTTTTTTTCTCAAATTTCTACACTATTGTTAGAATATGCGAGATTTTTTTTTTCTTTTCATTATAAATTGAATTTGATATGAATGAACAGAATTAAACATGAATATGCACATCAATGAATGTTGGTAACTAATTACTAATTATTCTATTGATATGCATGAGTCTTAAATATTGTTTGAACTGTATGAACTATTTCTATAGTCCAACAATTCATTTTATTGCATGTTTAATTCATGTGATTGGAAATGAGTATGTAGATTAGTATTCGCTTAGTAACTATTTACTAAGACAAAATTAATATGCATTTATGTCAACAATCATCAAGTTATTCGAACTATTTCAGTAACTTGGTAACTAATCTTTTATCTCATTTTCATTACAAGTATTTATCTTGCTCCTGATTGAGAGAGGGAATATTGTTTTTCTCAATTAGGATATGTTACTTTCCCTTTCATTTCTTTCATACTAGGATAAATTACATTTTCATGTAGAATCATCTACATTTTCCAAAGTCTCCTTATGCAGGAGAAAATCCCATTATGGCTTTGATGAGCCCTTATTTCAACAGAGTATTGCATTTTTCAAGCAGCTGCAAGAAGGTAATTCCTACTCTTATGTGTGTTGATAAAAACAAGTAACAATATACATTAGCAGATAGAAGGTTGTGTATATATTTTGTACATATAGATTAGTCTAGATTAAATTAACATTACCTTAGGCTAGTCTTAGGAGAAGAGTAACTGGACCCATTTTAACCAGTCGAAATCACCATCCCAAACGGATAAGGGTCTAATTGGGACCCTGACCAGGTGATCTCCCCAATCTTAATTATGGTCATTTTTGGCCATCAACATTTTTGGCGCTAGAAGGAGGGCCACCGATGAGTTGACCCATTTGGAGCTGTTATTTTTCATTCTTTATCTCTTTTCAATGGATCCTTCTAAAATCCCTATTTGGAGTTTCATTTTTGGTCGAGCATCCTGTAGCAATCCAACAAAGGTAGTTAAACACTTGTCACAAGTCAAATTTAATGGCGAGTCATTTTTTCTAGATTTGATCACATTTTTCAATTTATTTCAAATTGTAATAAAAATGATATTGATGAAAGTGTTATGTGCAGGATTTTTACTCTTACACTTACATGCCAAGTCAAAGGCCGGTGTCTTTCATTGCCAATTGCCTCTGTAGATAGTTGGGACCAAATCACAAGTATGTTCTTCCATGCTTTTATGGACTACGATTATGACAAGGTTTGTGATCAACTTGAAACACTTTGTAGATTTGAAGGTGAGTCTTTTAATGATTTTCTCATTCAATTTAAATTAATTTGTTTGCAATTTAAATCTAAATATTTACCCTCTAGATTTGAATTAACAAGATAATTTCAACACATTTTTTCTCTTCCTTGTATTTCTAATAATCATCATGAACAAGAATATACTATTGTTCACAATGAATTTAATGCTGTTAATGAAAATGTTGTTGACTCTATTTTATGAAAAGAATGTTGAAATAGCTAATAAACAAACTCAGGAAAATATGAATATGATTGTTTCTGATCATGATACTGTTTGAGAAGATATCCAAAAATCAACATTTTAAATTTAAAAAGACATCAATAATTTTTCTTTTAGTAGCATGCTTCTTACAACAGATTCCTCTATTTTTTTGAATTATGTTAATGAATTGAATTTACATAATTCAAAGCATTTTAATCATAATTTTCAGGAATTTAATTCCAACCAAACATATCATGTTCCTGAAACCAATTCTAATAATATTAAATCTGACTTATGTCTCATGAATATTAATGGAGTAACAAAAATTGAAATTCAGGAATTAAATCATGATTTTAATGACCATTTTGTAGAAAGGGAAGCTTTTCACCTCATCTGCCAATAGTCATTATGATTCATACCCTGATCTATTTAATAAATTGAATTCGTTTGATAATAATTTAATAGTTCCTCTATATACGGATATTTTTCCATAAAACGGAGCTATTGCAAATTTAACATACAACGAATTGCCTACTAGCATGGGTTAGAATAAATAATTATTAATGAAATATTCATCCAATAGCTCTGAGGAATATTATAAATCTGTTTTTGGTCATTCTTCTTGTTTATATTTAACGTTTACAAAGAAATAAATTGAAGTCATTGATGATGATGGCTTGAGGATTGAGAATGTCGAGACACTTCACCCTCTAGTGATGGTTATGTTAGGATCTCACATTCCTAATCTTTCAAGTCAATCTATATTAAAAAATGAGAGAGATTTTAATTCAGAAATTGTCCGAAAAAGCTCACATTTTCAAATTTATAATGATTTCAATGTTCAGGAGACCATTCCAGTTTATGACTCTTATGATGATCAAGTTCTTTTGAATTTTCATGATCATGATTGTTTTTCAAAAGTATATCATCTTATTGCTTTTAATTTCTATGAGACTTGTGAAAACGAATCACTTGTGAATCAATCCTTTGAGTCTTGTACCATTAATGCAAATAGTGATGTAGGTTTATTTCTTAATATTGGCAACTCTTTACAGGATTCAGAACTTATAAAAACATTATTTGAATCTAGCCTGTTATCCTCCTCTTTTTCCAAATTTCACCAATCCATATCAGATGTCCATGTTCATTTTTATGATCCAATAAATATATGGTTGGAGAATTGGTTGAATGAGAGTTCTCTTGTAAATAAAGTCTTATGTTTTTTTTTATTAGGAATTAATGTACATTTTAGATTTAACTTTTCTTTTAGTAAATTAGTAATATTTTTATTTTTATTATTATTACTAATGTTTGACATGTACAGATGTGCATATATCAAAGAACTTGAATGGCTCCACTGGAAATATGACTATACTTAGTCATATTTCCTTCACAATTTTAGAGGAGGAGTAGTTTTAGTTTAGCTTAGGTTTACTTTACTTTAAATTTAGATTTAATAAACTGATGATTTTGGGTATATGTGAATTTCATTAAATATGCAACTTCTTCATGCTTTAATTTTGATCATAAGAAGAGGTTGTTTCTTTAATTTGGAGAAAATCGACATCTCTAAGGTAATTTGTAACGATATTCTTCAATGTAAGTTTCATACGCTTATTCTCGTCCTTTAATTTTTCTTTCATTTTTAGTTTTAGTCTTGTTTTAGTATTTGCTTATCTAAATTATGTTTTTGCAGGTCTTCAAGATTTTTAGTTTTGGAATCCCCTCGCCTTGTTCTCAAGTTTAACAAAACAGTTGTGTTGATGATTAAAGACAAATAAGTTACATCAGGGAGTTTCGTCATCTTACACTATTTTCATGTGATGTCTTGTTCTTTGCTTCTAAAAAGACTTAATTTTGAAAACAAGATATTTGGAAGGAAGGGACATTTGATGCAACTTCACCTATTAGTCATGACTGCTCCCCAGTATTAGGAATTTTTGTTCAAATAAAAGACAAACTAATTATAACTTGGTAAAACATAATTAATCAAAATCTCAACTTAAGAAAATGCTCATGCTTTCCTCATGTTCATTTTTTTTTGTTGAGATATACTTTTATAATTTGTCAAGTTGAAGTTTTATTTCAATCTTTGGATTTTCATTTATCTTTTCCTTCAGGTTTTCATTTTCTTTGGTCGTTTGCATTGTTTGAAACTTTTTTATTTTGTTTGTTTTGATTTTGTGTTCTTCCCAAAATTTATATGGGGGAATATTTCCTACGCAATAGTAGTTGGTTTACATGGAGAAATATTTACTCTATCCTTTCATTAGGATTTCATTTATCTAAAGGTCATTTTTATCAAGTTTTGATTTTCTCCCACATCAATTGTTATTTATGGGGAACATTAAGATAGGTTTCAAGTATTATAAGTTCGCCTTTATAAAGGAGATAATTGTCTACAGTATTTACTTTGAATCCCTCCCATACCCACCCACAATTAAAGCCTCTAATTTGGTAGATAAAGAGAAGACTAGTGGGGTCAAACTCAGCTGATATTGCATCTAGTCCTTTAAGTAAAATCCTCCTGCACCACCCCGCTCTTTTCACCCATTTGCTAAAAGCAATTCTCTAAATATGTTTATCAAAATGGTGGGAACAAGAGAGTTGAAAGCACATATGCGTGCGAAATGTATGAAAACTCATCGGGGTACTAAAACATCTCACCGACAGCGAGTAAATGCATACATGGTACCGAAACAACTTTGTCGGGGTGTTGAACATGCCTGCTGGAAGCGAAGCAATGTCAGGAAAAGAGGTAATTTTATAATAGATGCATACTAATATTTAATAACCTCCTAGCTATTTTTACTATACAATAGTAGAGATGTAATTAAGCGTTAATAAATATTACCTATATTTGGATTCAATGTCTTGGAAGTAGTCATTCAAGTACTTTCATATTTAAAAGCTTATTTTGCTATGATTTTGTCTTATGTGGGACCTTTGGGAATGGTGGCGTGTGCGAGAAATTTTTGAAATATTTCATTTCAACTTTTGATAAATTTAAACCTATTATATTAACCAGAGATAATTGCTTTGCTCCCATGTGTCGTCAATTTTTGTGGCATACAACAACCCCCCAAATTTTCATTTAATGACCATAAGGAAATTTGAGCCCCCCTTTAATTTTTGAAAATTCTTTTCAATTTGGTTTAATTTTCTTTGTAAATATGTTTTATGTTATGATTTTGTATGAGCATCAATGTGAGCAATATGTTTATGATTGAATATTATTTATATTCTGATCCATATATATATCCATTGTGCTATTGGTATTTTTTGAATTACATGAATTCAAACATGAAATTCAAAAGTCAATTTTGAGATTTTCCCCTGGCATATCAATTTCAGGTCGATTTCATCGGTTTTAAGTTGCTTTGATTATGATATTGATCGTGGAATGAAATTCATAGATTAAATATATTATTTATATCTAATTTTCTTGATCCTAGTGCTTCCATACATGTTCATAGTAAGGTTTTTACTTGAGCTACATAATTTGATAGGCTATGAAATAAATATTTTTTCTCATCCTAAGTTTTATTAACTTTACTATCCTATAACAATTTGGATGAGGAATTAAAAGGTTTTATTTTTTTTATGGAGATCTAATTGATTTTACTATAGCCTGTATTATGTTCAAATATATGTTCAAAGTATCATTTGTTAGCTTGTGGTATTCATGGTTTATATTGAAAAAACAAATATTATGAGCAATGTATATATTTGTTAATCATAGCAACGATGCTTTTATTATGACTGATTTACTCGACCTAATTTATAATATGAGTGACAATAAATGTTTTCCTACTCCACATAGTAGATGAGGACTTCCCCCTCTGTCTCACCATAAACACAAACATCAAATTCAAGACAGGCTCTGAACTTAGCATGTTTTCTTGATTTGGGGATTTTTGAGTCATGAGGGTTTTCATTCGACTGTGAGCGAGGGTTTGATTTGTTTGTCTCTGAATTCACATATTCATCATGGACTCTTTCTTTGCGAGATTTCCTAAGTTGCATTAAGTGTTTTATCATGGGTTAAATATCCATATGTGAGCCTCCGAGCATTGAATTTGTTGAAGCTAATAAAGACTATCATCCTATGCTCTAGAAATATGGATGGTTTGATTTGTTGATGATGTTTCATGGCCACAATTTACAGGTATCCAAAGCCTTCATGCTTAGTTTTAATGGGAAGTATGAAAAAATTGGAGACATCGAGTTACATATTGATGAAGACATAATTTCCAGAGCCATGAATATTCCATTAAACTGTGAGAGTTGGTCCAAAACCAAGAGGGTAAGGATATACCCTGGTCTGAGTTTATAATCTCATCCAAATCCAGATATGACTTCAAAGGTTTTCCTTCTTCCTTGGTTAAGAAGAAATGAGGTTTTTTTATGGTGGATTATCAATATATATATAACATGTGAGGATCGCTACAGTCTGTTCGTTTACTATCATTTTCGCTTGTTAATGATCTTTGTGGTTTTGAGTTACACTTGCCCTTCTACTTGTTGAAGGGTCTTACGAAAATGTCTATATTTTATTAGAGAGGTCATCTTAGCTCATAGAGAAATATATTTCACCATGGCTTAATTAGGATTCTCTTCGAGTTTCATTTGAAACAGGTGAATAATTCTTGGGACGATTTTATTAAAAGAAAAAAGTTCATTGAAACCCTAAAGCCAGTTTCTCAGACTCGTGATTTTGAATTAGGGTTTGAATCTACAAATTCAATAGGAGATAATGACATTGATATTTATAAGATCTCAGATTCAAAGAAAATTTCAACAAGGTTTACACACAGTCAAACTCAGAGATCAAACTCGAAGCTTGAGCCTATGGCCTTGGATAAAAAATGAAGAGTCTCTTTCGAACCTTCTGGACAAACTAGTTTCACTTACCCTACTCTTGAGTGTCACAAAAATGTTAAAACCTATATTCTTAAATTATTATAAAATATAAATAAGTCAGATGATTTCAAGAACAAAAGACAAGGGAGAAAGTTATCAAGGATAGTCAGAAACAAATCTAGGAGGGTTTCAAATGTTAATTCTCCCATTTTGATCATGGATGATGAACCTGAAGATACAAAGGAATCTTCCCATCTCAAAGAAGCTAGGATAAACCTAGAATGAAAGAATAAAACTATATTTATTAAAAAAAAATCTCGAAAAAGGAAAATATATGGATAGCCCGAGTATTGAAGATTTTTTTTGGAAAGAGAAATACCATAGTGTGGTGCCCATTCTACAATTGAATGTAATCAATCTAGAGCTGGAAAATAAACAACTCAAGTTAAGGAACAAAAACTTGATTTCAGAATAGGAAGAGAAAATTACTTGGCTAAAATGAAAATTGGTTAAAACAAAAGCCTCAGTGGCAATCAATTCCTCAGGGGTTAATATTTTCATTAATTTGGATTTTAAAAATTTTACCTCTTGATGCTCAAGTGTTAATTTTTTAATTTTGTTTGACAAGTATGAATTTATTGTTTTTATTTCATTTTAATTCGTTTTTAGAAAGAACATCTACAGAATTAGAATTTTGTAGCTGCTCTATTTTTATATAACTTGTTATTAATTAATTTTGATTTGTATTTACAGGTATATAAATGGATAATTTGGACCAAGAATCTTGCATTCAGGATATTTACAAGATTGGGGAATGAATGTATGATGGAGTTTCATTCGGCTATCATCTCATAGCTATTTTAGAATGATTTCATGTTATTTTTGGAAAAAAAAAAATTGGGATTAAAAATAGTTCAACATTATCCCATTCCTATATTTAAGGAAATAGTTATTGTGAATTAATGATAGTTGTTAGAGATAATTTGAAATCTTCTCTTATAAAAGAGAATAAGAAAAATGAATAGGGGGGTTGGACCTAGAGAAACAAGGAAACACACTATCATGCTACTAGAGGTATTGGGCTAGACTTGAGGTTGAAAATTCTTGAAGGTAGGCTATGTACATTGTTGTAAAAGCCTTGATTTTTTTAAGTTTTGGAGGACCTGAAGATGGCCATGAATTTATGGTGTTTTGTATGTTTTAGTACTGCTATTCAAATATTCTTAAATACTTCTTTTGCAAGCCATTTTATTTTTTGTCCAATTCATTTATGAATGAAAGCTTATTTTATCAAAGTTCTGCACTATTGTTAGAATATGCAAGAATTTTTTTTCTTTTCATTTTAAATTGAATTTGATACGAATGACCATAATTAAACATGAATATGCACATCAATGAATGTTGGTAACTAATTACTAATTATGCTATTGATATGCATGAGTCTTAAATATTGTTTGAACTATATGAATTATTTCTATAGTCCAGCAATTCATTTTAATTCATGTTTGATTCATGTGATTGGAAATGAGTATGCAGAATAGTATTCACTTAGTAACTATTTACTAAGATAAATTCATATGAATTTATGTCAACAATCATCAAGTTATTTGAACTATTTCAGTAACTTGGTAACTAATCTTTTAACTCATTTTCATTACAAGTATTTATCTTGCTCCCGATCGAGAGAGGGACTATTATTTTTCTCAATCAGGATATGTTACTTTCCTTTTTATTTATTTCTTTCTAGGATAAATTACATTTTCATGTAGAATCATCTGCATTTTCCAAAGTCTCCTTATGTAGGAGAAAATCCCATTATAGCTTTGTTGAGCCCTTGTTTCAATGGAGGATTATCTTCTTCAAGCAGCTGTAAGAAGGTAATTCCTACTCTTTTATTTGTTGATAAAAAAAAAGTAACAATATACTTTAGCAGATAGAAGGTTGTGTATATGTTTTTTACATATAGATTAGTCTATATTAAATTAACATTACCTTAGTCTAGTCTTAGGAGAAGGGTAACTAGACCCATTTTTAACCAGTCGGAATCGCCATCCCAAACAGATAAGGGTCTAATTGGGAACCTAACCAGGTGATCTCCCCAATGTTGATTATGGTCATTTTTTTCCATCAACAAGTGGCAATCCTTTTGGTAACCTAGATGGCCAAAATATGGATTTTTATGTATCTCTTCCATGATAATTCTTCTCAAATATGGAATGTTTGGAATATAAATTATATTTTTATAGATAAGAACTCCATCACCATTCAGTACTTTATAGCCTCCATATCTCATTCACTAATTTCTCTTATTGCAATCCATATTTCACTTGGACATCGTATTCCTCTTCAATAAGGGAACCAATAACTTTATTATTCAAATATGATATGAAAATTCTAATAGTTTCTACATGCATATTTAAGTTGAGTGCATTATTGACTTTGTTGTCTTTCCCTTTTATGTGTTTCATCTCAAAATTAGACTCCTAGAGAATTCCATCAATCTTGATTACCTAGAATTCATTTTTTGTTTTTCAAATAAATACTTCAATCTATTATGAGTTGTTATAAGCTTAAATCCATTCCCCATAAGTAGTGTCTCCACAGATTTAGAGCATGCACTACTGCAGAAATTTAATTCCAAGTCACGAGTAACATATATTTTTTCATTTCCCTTCAACTTTCATGACAAATAACATTATACATAATTATATTTCATGATAACTCTCCCAATTTCTTCAATGCAAGCACAAGTTCATGCATCACAATCCTTCTGTGGATCTATAACTTTTATAATTGGGGAACTTGTGAGAAGATTTTTCAAAACCTAAAATCTTTCCTCAAATTCTTGGGACCATTCAAAATTATTGATCCCTTTCTTTTGCAAAGAAGTCATTGGGTAAGATATTATGGAATTTTTTATTATAAATATTTGATAATACCTAATAGGACCCATGAAAGATATGAAATTTTTCAAATTTATTAGAGTGGGCCAATTCATTATGGCCTCAATATTTTCCAAATCCATTGATACCCTTGAAAAATAATGTGACCCAAATAATGGATATGTTTTGGTTAGAATCCATATCTGCTTAGATTTTCATACAATTTATGCTCTCTCAACCCTTGAAAAACCATCCTCAAGTGACTTTAGTGTTCTTCTCCATTCTTATAATAAACTAGTATATCATCAAGGAAAATAAGTATAAACTTGTCCAAGTATTTGCTGAAAACATTGTTCTTGAGCACATGAATGTAGATGGTGCATTTTTTAGACCAAATGGAACCACCACAAATTCATAATGGGCATACCTCATTCTAAAGTTTTTCTTGTGGATGTCTTCTTCCTTAATTATGACTTGTTGATATCTCGATCTCGAATCAATCTTTGAGAATAAATTTATCCCTCTTGTTTTCTAAAACAAGTCATAAATTAGAGGTCGTGGATAGTTTTTCTTCATTGTAACTCTACTTAGTTTCTTGTATTCAATACATAGCCTAAGAGTTATGTACTTGA
>JASDQU010274711.1:0-14967 GCA_032191745.1 Picea mariana
GGTTGGTGGGTCCTCAAATATTTCCTTCTTTTTCACCTTTTAAGTCCAACCAATCATGATACTTAGTATTTTTCTGATTGTTTTCCTTTCTTACTATGGGTTTGTGGGTTGGCAGACTCACGGGTTCACCTTAACTTCTCTTTCATGCCTGTCCCTGTCGTGACTTGATGTTCTTCTTTATGTTTTTATCTAGATACATTAAATGGTAATATACAAATGGAAACTACTTTTCATATTAGGAAAAGGTCATTATTAATGGCAGAAATATCGAGAGAATTTTGTTCAATTCACATTAAATTATTTTTGGGGAAAAGATTAAATTGTTATTATTTGGATAACATCTTCATTTACAAGTATTTTCAAAGTTACTACACAAACAATTTGTCAACTTCATGGATATAGTAAGAAAATGGTTCTATGGAGACATAGTGAACATATTTGGGCAGGAAGATCATAATTTACAATGGTTGAGATCATACTAGTATTACTCTACTTTACCTTTGCTTCAAAGAAATGAAAATATAGTGTGGACGTATGGAATTTCTCTTATTGGATGTGTACCAGAAGTATTTGATTGTAAATAAATTGTCACCTAGTGTGCTGACAAATATATCCCAAACTAGAGAACTATTGAACTCCAAGTCTAATCTCACATATCATTATCACCAGTGGTTTTCAGGAAAATGCTAAAATTACCTGACCCAAATCTTAATTTCAAGGGAGAAGAATCTAGAGATTTCCTTAAGAAATGAAATAATGGACTTGACCTTCCGCAATAATATTTCAAAGACCCCTCGGCAATACCTGTCGACATAACAAGAATTTAGGTTAGTTATTTAAAAAATCATTATCGATAAATCACATGGTTATTCACTAGAGTTATTGTTCAAGAGAATATGACAACCATTTATCGACTAGCTCTATACATTATGTATTTACATTTCATGAAAAATCCATCTTTGACTGGGGAAAGCTTATCTCCATTGAAATTGCTTCCCAAATGTCAAATTTTAAGAAGGAAAATAATTTTTTCGTGGCCTCATATTTAATATTCGCAATCACATATTTCCACACTTTCAAAGGGTTAACAATTAGGAAGAGGGTAAATTTTAAAGTTGACCCTATGATTGTTTGGTACCAAGCCCTTTGGAGAAACAATACTTCTATCTTCTTCTATGAAGTGTATAATGAATTTGTTATAGTTTTCAAGAAGCTTCTCTTTGGATATAATACATCTAGGTTATCCTCAGAAGCGGTAACTTTTATAAAAAAAAGGGGTACCTTGGAGAACATGGAGAACCATAATGTTATCAAAATCTTTGTTTCAGAGAAAACCCTTCTTTTCTCTCGTATTGTGTTTCAAATAATTATTTATCACTGAATTTGTAGACAATATGAATTATGGCTCCACCTTTTTCATGAAAAGGGGAAAAGGAAATTTATCATGTTGCCATGGAAAGTTGGAGAAATTATGTTGAGAAATATGAACAAAATAGATGTGTTTTCGACCCATTTCAATCATTTAAATTTGAAGTATGAAAATAAAATCAAAGGGTTTGACCCAAGTAATATTTGTGTGGATAACATGCAATCGGTGGGATTTAGTAGTACATTTACCGAAACAATTTTATGCGGGGAAGAAGAGGGTAAAAATAGAGATACTCCTCTACAGGATGTTGATGATATTGAAACTTTGATAAGCACTAAAGATCGATATAGGAAAAGAGGAAAGGGCCCAAATGAAAAACGTACTTAATCTCTAGCAGTGTTGATGCAGGAGCATCACTCCACCTCATCACACGCCAGTTGATTAGCATGAGTAGTGTGCATTCAAGGAAGGGAGAGGCGTCGCCCTCTCATTTTGGCCTTTGAGAATATAAGCTTGATCAAGGCATTTACTGTTGACAAGCTGGAAGAGCCAAGTTGTGCCTTCACACAATATGGACATAAGGTTGCCATTAAGTGGTTGATGATAGGAGGGATCTGCATTTGATTTGGATCAAATTTCCATCATTGTAATTTTTCTGGGTAGTTAGGCATTTTTAAATGGTGATTAGATACCACTAGATTAGTTTGCAGAGAAGATCATCGATACGCTCTTGTATTGTTGCTAGTAGAGTATGGGTAGAGGATTCATAGAAGATAGGGAGAGAAACACAGAGAATCAAGACTTAGTCACAGCCCGGACTCAACCATTTGTAATTTGACATTCTAGCATTAATAGAAAAGGAACAATTTTTCCTCTGTTTATAAGTTTCTGTGTAATGGATGTGTGGATGGTTTGTCATGTATGTCATTCATATGCATTCAAGATGTAGATGTATGTTATAAATAGTCTGCAAGGATAGAGATACGACTTTCTATCTGTGAATGTGTCAGATTAAGTCTGGTTCTCCAGGCTAAGTGAAGGACTCTAAGACAGAGGATGGAAACTCTATGAGTCGAGGCAAGGAGTCTGTGTCTGAACTCAGTGGATTCAGAAGAGAAGTTTCTAGGAGGGCATACCAAGATAATTCATAGACTCGGGAGGAAATTTCAAGGTGGTTAAGTACCTTGAAAAGGAATATTATGTAGAGAACAACACATTCTGAAGTGTTGAGATCCTTAAGAGAACCCGAGGGTTTTTGAAGATTCTGAGGAAGGAAGTATTTGCAAGAGTGCATCGTCGAAGGAAAGGAGATGCCTTAAGACCTTCAGGAAAGCTAAGGGAGAATTTGTTGAAAATCTTAGTCGAGCACAAGGAGTGTGCCAAGGATATTGTAATTTCATCTTACAATGTCAGGAGGAAGGGCATTAAGTTTCCAGGAGGGCAAGAGAAATTCCATTAAAGGACACAGAGGAACTGAAAACCTTGGAAATTTTCAAGTTGAGCAAAGTCACAGAAGAGTTTGTGCAGAACTGTGCAAGGAGTGCAGAAGAAGTTAGAGAATAACTTAAGTCTCGAGGAGGATATTGTGCTAAGTGTGAAAAAGGTGGTTGAGGACTTGCAAAGTCTCGAAGACCGTGAAAATCGTCCATTATCGGAGGAGACAGGTGGCAGAAGATCGAGAGATATGGGAATTGGAGATCTAGGAGGCTTTCCAAGAGAAAACAAAGACCTTCGTGAAGTCGTGAAGAGAGGGTTGAATCCAAACCATTGGATATGGAAAAGACACATGGAGTGGGATCAGAGCATCATTGATTTGCAAATCGGGAGAGAAAGAGATAGGAGATGTGATAACTCACAAAATTTGGAGTCTGAAATGATCGTGGTCATCGATCAAAAGGAGGGACGGGGACCTTTGATCCTCGCACTGTCAAAATCCATGATTCAGAGTTCGGAGACGTAAGAATTGGTTGTCAGGGAAAGAGTTGAATCCCAAAGCCCGAAGCACCTTCTGTGGTGGAGCCCCAGGACACAGTTCGAAGTCACATGATAGAAATGGCCTGCACTCAGAACAAAGAGAGGAACTGTGATAGAGTTTGTGGGGTTCCAACAGGGATTTGAAGAGTCAATCCGACTCAGGTGTGAACGATCATACACTGGGAGATCATGCATCCCCAAAGGAGAGGAGAAGGGGGTGGGGTCTACAACAAGTGGTATTAGAGATAATACAGAATTGAATTTTGGATACTCTATTGAGGTTGTTGCATGGTGTGCAGCAGATGGTAAACAGTCAGGTGGACTACAGGTGAAGAAGGATGGTCGTTGAAGGTCATAAACGTGGTCAAAAGGGAGTCTGCACGTAGAAAAGAAAAGCGAAGATGGACAAGGAGCTCATATAAATCTGAGCAAAGATGGAGATGCTAGAATTTAAAATGAAATAGGAAACCAAAGTGCGTTGGAGATACGAGTGGCCTTTGAAGAGGACAATTAAGTGTCTTCTTCGAAAATTGTTGGCCCGAAATCAACAACAGGTGTTGAGGAGGTAGTTGAGGCATGTTGAAAACCTCAGTGAAGAAGGAAAGAGATCTGGGAGGAATCTTGTAGGTTTCCAGGTGGGCAATGTGAAGGGATCAATAGGTCTCGTAGAATTCAAGGAGGGAAGAAGAGACATCCTGAATTTCCAAGTGGGCAAGGGAGCAAAGATGATATCAGCTGAGATTTCACGTCGGGGGATGTTGATAGATGGAGAGGAGGCAGAAGAAATACCTTGCTCATATGGAGATTCATGCGCAACTGTGAGCCGTGTGAATGAATATGATGAGAATTTAAATACTTCCACCACTAAAGAGAAGGATTAGAGGAGTGTTCTGGTCATTGGGGGAGTCGATATATTCCTGCCAAGAAGCCGAGGAGAGGCTAGAACATATGTTGCAGATGCAACAGAAGAAAAACAAGATGATATTGTCATGAAGGAGGAGGAACAGATATTGAATTTTGTCCCAACAGAAGGGGAGTGCCCAGTTCAGTTTCTTACTCAGTGGAAATTGGATTTAAAGGCACTAGAGGATTGGTTGGATAGTTTGAAACCAGAAGGTGGCTACCATGAAATATCCATGCCATAGGAGACACACCAGCACAAGTTTCAGATGGAGGAAGTTGGAATAAAACAAACCGAAGAACTAGCAGGGGTCAATCTGTCAGAGGAGGTAGTTGAACAGAAGTTCAGTGGTGAGACTGCAGGATTGGAGTCTTCAATAGAGTGGAAAGTTAGTTTCACAGAAGGTGAAAATAGTGTGGGAGGTCAGAATGTTACACCCATGGAGAAATATGCAGATTTGCAGCCCAGAAGACTGCACAAAGAAAACCAGTCGATGAAGGAGATGGAGGAGGTGATACAAGAGATAAGGGATATGATGTTGAGGTTAGCAAAAGAAGCGATCAACAAGGAGAAGCTGGAAAGAAAGGGACCTGCATGAGCAAAAGGGGATATGTAGCTGCAACAAAGCAGAGGAGCAGAATGACAACTCCAAGAGAAATTTTTGGATCCATGAGGATTTCAATAGAGCTGGGAAGCCCATGAGCAGGAGCTCATGAATTTTTGTATCCGTGGAGTATGATGCAAAAGCATCACTCCACCTCAACATGCACCAACTGATTAGCATGAGTGGTATGCATTCAAGGAAGGGAGAGGCACCACCCTCTCATTTTGGCCTTTGAGAATCTAAGTGTGATCAACTAATTTAATGTTGACAAGTTGTAAGAGCCAAGTTATGCCTTCAAACAAGATGGATGTAAGGTCATCATTAAGTGGTTGACGATAGGAGGGATCTACATCCAATTTGGACAAGATTTCCATCATTGTAATCTGCCTCGGTAGTCAGGCATTTTTAAATGGTGATTAGACACCACTAGATTAGTTTGTAGGGAAGCTCATCGAGCCCCCCTTGTATAAAACTTTTGTATTGTTGTCAGTAGAGTACGGGTAGAGGATGCATAGAAGATAGGGAGAGAAAAACAGAGAGCCAAGACTCAGTCACAGTCCGGACTCAACCATTTGTAATTTGAAATTCTACCATTAATAGAAAAGGAACAATTTTTCTTCTGTTTATAAATTTGTGTGTAATGGATGTGTGGATGTTTTGTCATGAATGTCATTTGTATGCATTCGAGTTGTATATGTATGTTAGAAATTGTATACAGGGATAGAGATGCGATTTTCTATCTTTGGGTGTGTCAGATTAAGTCTGGTTCTCTAGGATAAGTGCAAGGAGTGCACGCCAGAGGATGGAAACTCTATAATTTGACGCAAAGAGTGCGTGTCTGAACTCGGTGGAGTCAGAAGAGAAGTTTCCAGGAGGGCATACCAATATAATTCACAGAATCAGGAGGAAATTTCAAGGTGGTTAAGTACCTTGAAAAGGAAGACTATGTAGGAGGAAACACAATGCAGATTTACTAAACACTATGTAACACTCTGTCAGGAGGGCATAAAGAAAGTACAAGAGCATACAAGAACAACATAGTATGAAGTGTTGATATCCTTAAGAGAACCCCTGGGTTGTTGAACACTCTAAGGAAGGAAGGCTTTGTAAGAGTGCATCGACGAAGGAAAGGAGATGCCTTAAGACCATAAGGAAAGCTAAGGGAGAAGTCATCAAAAATATTATGTCTTGAGGAGGAAATTGTGCGAAGTTTTGAAAAGGTAGTCGAGGACTTCCGAAGTCTCAAAGACCATGAAAATTGTCCATCGTTGGAGGAGACAGGTGGCAGCAGATCAAGAGATCTGGGAATTGGAGCTCAGGAAGGTTTTCCAAGAGAAAACAAAGACCTTCGTGAAGTCACAAAGAGCGGGTTGAATCTCAAGTATTGGATCTGGAATAGACACGTGGAGTTGGATCAATGCTTCATTGATTTGCAAATAGGGAGAGAAAGAGATAGAAGATGTGAAAACCCCTGAAAGTTGGAGTATGAAATGATCGTGGTAATCGATCGGAAGGAGCGACGGGGACTGTTTATCCTCACACCATTGGAATTCATGATTCATATTTTGGAGACCTAAGATTTGGATGTCAGTGAAAGAGTTGAAGCCCGAAGCCCAAAGCGCCTTGTGTAGTGTAGCCCTGGGACACAATCTAAGGTCACATGATAGAAATGGCATGCACTCAGGAGAAAGAGAGGACATGTGATAGAGTTTTTTAGGTTCCAACAGGGGGTTGAAGAGTCAATCCGACTCAGGTGTGAACGATCCTAGATCGGGAGGTCACACGGCCACAAAGGAGAGGAGAATGGGGTGGGGTCTACACCAAGTGTCGCACAAGGATATTTTACCCAAGAATAACATTCAAACAACATCCCAATAGAAAAAGAATATAAATAAAATAAAATGAGTGGTGGTTCAAGTGGAGGAGGTGATAAAAATCCTCCTCAAGGGAAAGTGAAAAATCCTCACAAAATTATGGTAATAAATAAGAGAAAAAATCCTCTGCAAGAAGAAGAACAACAAGTTTCATAAAATTATGTTAATATTTATCTCTTGAAGATGTGGACCTTGAAGTTGATATTGAAATATATATTTTCCTGAAGAAGAGAAGTGGTTACAAGAAACCCAACAAATTACATTAGAAGTTGCCACACTGGAAGAACATTTTTTAGAAGATGAATCATATACTATATATAATGCAATATTTGACATAAATTATAGAAAATTAGTATTTGAAGGAATAAGTCAAAAAAACAAGAAAGGAAAATCATGTTCTGAATATGACCTTAGTAAAATGCATGCATCTCAAATATCTAAAATACACAAGGTGGTGATGCCTTGTACATTTCAATTTATGATTTGGAAGAAGAGAATTCCATATTAAAGGAAAATCTCAGATAAATGAAATCCACTTTAATTTCACCCCCAATTCTTGCAAGTCCATTGGCCATTGCAAATCCAGGAACACCTGATTTGAAATTAAAGGGATCATCAAGTCTTTTATGGTTGTCAGAAAATTTGTGGAAGAAAACATAAAAAGAAGAATATCACTTATTATGGAAGCATCAGATGTATCAAGTAATATTGTTTCTTTTGGATCTCAACTAAATGCATACAATGAATTTCTCTAGAAAGATTACAAGCATGAGGAAGGGTTTTTATAAAGATGTTGATAAAAAATTTGCGATTAAATCTTCTAATATGACCAAGATTAAAAGGAGAAAAGAATATTTTCCTTATCGAGCTAGAATGAAAGAGTTAAAATCATGTCGAGTCAAAAATATTAGTAATTTGAAGGAAATTATGGAAAGTTGCAATGAAATTGTAAACAATAAAGAAAACTTATTCAGAAAACTTACAGAGATAGATTTGGCACCTGGAAGTACCAGAGAAGTTGAAGACCCAAGGTTATCTGTGAATTCCATATTCATGACAAGACAAAAATTTAAAGAACACATGGATATATTAAAATCCCTTTCAGCTGAAAATTTTAATAGTATAATTGAATATAATTAAAGTGAAATAAAGAATTGGCTACTAGAGTATGCAATCAAAAATCAAGATATTGAAGAATCATATCATAATATTTCACATGATTTAAGAAATTTGGAAAGTGAATTATTTGATGTTAAAATTAAACATGAGATAAATGTTGCCCCAATGAAAGAATATATAGAATAATGGTTTAGAAATGACTTAATCAAGATTACCGAAGAAAATCAAGAAACGACAGTTGCTATCTGCCCAGAAACTATCAGGAAGGAGGATAAAAGGACAACAATGACACCTAAATGAGGGAGAAACTCCATCGCAGTAAGTATATATTGATTGCATACTTTCGTCCTTCTCAAAATTCATCTAGTTGTATTTATCCTTTCATTAGAAAAATATAACCGAATTATTATAACTTTCTTTTGTCTTATTTCCAGATCTTGTTGCTATCTCTCTGTTCCTCATTCTTCCCTCTTCATCATATTTCTTGCAAATATTTTTATGGTCCATGGGAGCCCCAATCCCAGTCCATTTATGGACAAATACATTTGAAATTCCAATACTGTAATATACATTATCATTTTTGAGAAATTCCAGAGAACTATTTGATAATTGATTTTGATTTTATTTTATAACTCTGAATTTTGAGTATAAGATATTTGAAATCGATCTATCAAAATATTCTTTTGATATTAATAATACTATTTTAAAGTTATCTTATGAAATTGGACCATTTCCTTTTATTTTGAATGTGATCAGAAACTTTATTACACTGTGATGGATCTGACGATATCTTTATTTTCAGTATTTCCTGCAATGTGTGATATTTGAGGTTCCTGGTCCACTTCTAAGGAATTCTCCATATATATTGATTTTTCAACAATTTGAATTTTTTGTGAGCTATAAATATTTGGATTATGTCATTCGATATAATCCTATATTATTTTTGATATAGAATCTTTAAAGAAGATCTTTAGTTAAATACGAGTACCACCTCTATAAAAAGATAGGGGGATTCATATCCTCGTGAGGTTTTCGTTTCCATCCTAACAGATTCAAGCATAAACAATACAATGCATCAAAAAGAAGAAGGAAGAAACGCAATTTCTAAGCAACTGTGTCCTTCACTCCAAGACGATCGCATAGAAGGTGGAACTTTTCCTCAGTAAATGTCTTGGTGAATGTTTGCAGTATGTTCAACAGATGGACAATACTACAACTCGATGATCCTGTCATGTACCATCTATCTGATGTAATGCATATGTACCTCTATGTGTTTGGTTTGTTTTCATTGCACTGGGTCTTTGCAAAACTTGAAAGTGCTCCGAATGTCACACCAAATTATAGTCGAACAATGAAATTGGATGTCGAGATCAGTGAGGAAGTTTTGAAGCCATAGTGCCTGAATAGTGACGTTGACTGCTCCTTTGTACTCAACCTCTATTGAGGATAAAGAAATAGTTTAATGATTTTTTCTCAACCAACATATGGGACTGGAACCCAAAATAAGCGTGTACCCATATGTGGACTTGTGTTCTATGATATTTCCAACCCAATCAGAATCAGTGAATCCCATGAGATCCAATGCACAACCTATTGCATAGTGGATCCCATAACTGTGATGCCTTGAACATATCTAAGGATGTGCTTGGAATCCTTCTAGTGTATCTCATGTGGCTCCTCCATGTACTTGGAAACTACCCTACTATATGAGAGATCCATCCAGGTGTGGGTGATATAGAAAAGGCTCACCACAAGTTTTCGATAGAGGGTGTTTTCAACCATTGGTGAATTCCTGTCATCCTCAAGATGTACCCTAGATAGAAAGGGTGTGGTTTTCAACTTGCAATTGGTTATGTGAAATCTAACCAATATATCTTGGGAATACTCAGTCTGAGATAGTTGGATGTCTGAAGCATCCTGAATGATCTCAAGACTAAGGAAATAGTGCAGTGGACCCATGCCTGTCATAAAGAACATATCATGCAGAATGTCTTTGACTACAACAACTATTGAGGCCAAACTGCTTGTGATCAAGAGGTCATCAACATAGAGAACTAAGATCAGTAAGGATTTTAAGGTCTCCAACATGTATACATTCAGATCTGATTTTCACCTAACAAAGTGTTGAAAGACAAAGTAGGCATATATCTTTGCATACCATGATCTAGGTGCCTTCTTGAGGACATAGAGAGACTTATTTAGTCGGTATAAGAAGGATTAGTTCTAAATGAACTCCTATGGCTACTCCATGCAAATATCCTTTGAGATATCCCCATGAAGAAATGTAGTCTTCACATCCATATGGTAAAATTCTAACCCCCTGATTGTCATAATCAAAAGGGTCAATCAGATGGAGTCTATATTTTCTATAGGAGAAAAGGTATCATCATATTCTATCCCATGAATTTTTAAAGCCTTTGGTAATCAGTATTTCCTTATACCTACTCACCTTTCCATCTGGTTCCTTCTTGGTCCTGTAGACCCATTTGCATCTGAAAAACTTCATGTATGAAGGAAGCAGAACCAGATCCGAAGTTTGGTTCTTGAGGAGAGAGTTGTACTCATCCTACATAGAGTCTTCCCACAATGTATTCCATGTGTCCTCTACATAGTTCCATGCATCCAAATCTAGAACCATATATAAATGCCTGGGTATCACTAGTTCGATAGTTATGAGTGTATGAGGAAGATCCTCAAACTGAGACCTCGTCCTCCTCTGGTCTATTGGATCCCTTACAAGGTCTCTTACTGCATGTAGGGTGGTATGTTCCCAATTGGGAATCTATGGTGGCTCAGCATATGCATGCTCATCATCGACATTCTCATCATCTTCCGAATCATATTTGGAGCTCATATATGAACCATGATCTGAGTGACTGGACTCATCATCATTGATGTCTAGTGCAGGTAGTGTTATAGGGGTATCTACATGTGGCTCTTATGGTGCATGCAAGGGATTTTCCTCAAACTGAACATTGTGCTTAATGATGAGCCTATCAGTAGAGGGTTCAACCAACCTATAACCCTTCACACCATTTGGATATCCCACAAATATGCATGTGGTAATATATGGACCTAATGCTTTCTTATTTTTAGAGGGTACATTTTCCCATGTGCTTGATCCAAATATTCAAAAGTGGGTGATTTCTGGCTTGCTACCACTCCATGCCTAAAAATGATTTTGGTCCTTGACCTATCTATGAGGAGATATATTCTTAATGTGGTTGGAATAGTTATGTGCCTTGGCCCAAATCTTGGGTGGTAGAGATCTTGCAAGAAACATGCAAGTGGCCATCTCCTTGAGGGATCCGTTCTTCCTCTCAGATAGTTTGTTCTTCTACGGAGTGTAAGGTATTGTGTGTTGCATTTGTATACCTGCCTCTTTACAAAGATGTTGGACATATCAGTTCAGATATTCCCCCCCATTTTCTATGTGGAGGATTTTGATATTTTTCTCGAACAAAGTCTCTTCATGTTCTTTGAAGTCTTTGAGATGCTAAAAAACCTTTGAATTCTACCTGAGAAAATACACCCAAGTGTATCATGAGAAATCATCAATAAATGTAAGCATGTACCTTTATTTTTTTATGGATGGATGAGGAAAGGGTCCCATCAAATCATTTTGGGTGAGCTCCAAAGGAGAGGAGGTCTTCCAAGCCTTCCCTTTCTCAAGATTCTCCTGGGGATGTTTTCCAAGAATACATATTTGAAAAACTCTTTTGGAAAAATGTATGTTGGAATACCCAGTGACCATATCATATTTATCTAGTTGTTGCATGTATTTAAAGTTCATATAGTTGAATATATCATGCCACAATATACTAGTATCAACAACATTCATCAGTAGTAAAGCAAAATCAAATTTAGTAATGAATTTACTAAATGTATACAAACAAGATTGGTGATTTACCTCACCAACATCAATCATAAAGTTATAATTCATATCATATATGGTTGCAAAATCATGCATGAACTCCACCCTTTTTCTTGTGCCATAATGTGTTATCTAATAGATAGAGAGAAGATTCATAGATAGTTTTGGAACACGCAAGACGTTCTCAAAATTTTTGTGCACAAGTTATAGTCTCTCCCTTGGCCAATGACTTTAACTAGGGTAGGGCCTAAATCTAATATCCATGCATCTGAAGAAGAGTTAATGGAAATCAATGCATGAGAGTTACCTTGTTTGGATTGATCTTTAAACTTAATTTTGGTAGCTTTGGGAATGTGATCCATGAGGTTGTTCTTATGAAGAATATACCCCATCAAATAAATATGTTTCTTCATGCATGCGAACTCAAGATGATAACCGTGGTTGTAGTAAGCACATTTAGTCTTCCCTTCCTTCCTTAGCTCTACATGCGCCTTTCCCTTGCCTTTTTTCTTGGTATTTAGATTGCATATGTTGTTGTTCTCATGCATAGCAAGTTCATTCACATTGGATCCCTTGATTATCCCCATATTGATGAGATTTTCTTTCTCATGTGTGAGGGATTCAATAAATTTATCTAATTTTGGAATTTTTCAGGTAGATCCTTAAGTGAATCTATTTGTATGGAAAGATGAGATTAAAACAACATAATCTGAACCAAGTTTTGTCAAAATAGAAAGGATCAACTAGGTTTCTTGGGTTGAATTCTAAGCACTATGTCCCTTTATATGAAGGAGGAGGTACTTGAACTTCATAAAGAAGTATTGGATGTTATCAAAATTCCTTGGATCTAAGGAATTTAGCTCAACCTCGAGCATATGGCCTCTCATTTCATCATGTTTTCCAAAGAGATCAGACAACTTTGTCCAAATATCATTCATTTTGTTACAATATTCAATGTGAAATAGAGGGTTGGGGGACATAGACACATAGAGGAGGTTGTGATTCTCATCCATGTGGTTGAGATACCTATTCTTCTTGAAAACAAAATTTGGCTAAATCTTTGTCACCATAGTAATCGGGTACAAGCCTCTACATATTAGTTGATGCAAATTTTCCATGTTTTGCTCGAAGTAGTGATGATGCATGACAAGTATTGTCATTGATTAATCCATCTTCTTTGGCTACATCTTCCTCTTGTACCTGCAAATAGAAATGCTTGTGCACTTTCTCCTAAAAATCAAGGCTTTGATACCATGTGAAATTTTCACAAGTAACCTAGATAGTAGAAAATGAAGACAAGGGAGAAGAGAAGAGAAGAGAGTAGAATGAAATAATTGTATTAATTGTTGAGTAAAATGGTAAAATACACATTATATACTCTATATGGTTAAGTGAAGTCTCCATAGTAGTGATCTATATATATCTAGACACTCACTGAAAAAAACTAAAGTAATCTGCCACCTAGACCTAGTTAATTGGTCCATGCAATCATTAGTTAACCGAGTCACACATGTAGAGTGAGAGAAACACATGCAATCACAAGATATGCACCGTCTTGGCCACATGCATGAGATATGTTCACTTCTGGTGAGGAAACCTAGGTGAACATACAATTGTTGGTGATAAAACTAAGGTTTCCATGCATGAGTGACTTCCACTACTCTAACTAATGTGTAACTAACTCTGAATTGAAGAGGATGTGGTGCCCTCATTTAGGGGAGAATATATCTAACCAAGGACACCCTCAACATAGACTAGTAAACCTATATCCTTAATAAATTCAATCATAAATGTTTTGTTTCAAACCTACCCATACAAAAATCAGATTTCACAAGTATGATATTATTCTCATAATGTTTATCTCTTGCATGTGGTAGCACATAGTCTTCATTAAATAATTACACTTTGTTGGACATATTATCATTGATATGTTGTCATTAATGTCAAAAATTGATGTCATTATGATGTGATGATAAGCTGCTATGATGAATTGTCATTGTTGATTTATCATAGATGACATTGTCATTGATGTCAAACAATATGCAGAGATCAAAGGAAAATCACATTGAAAGTATGCAAAGAATGAGAATGTCAAATAGTTGGACGATATGCAGAGATTAAAGCTCAGGAGGGCGAGAGAATGAATATCAAAGCTCAGAAGATATGGCGCAATAAACCTCAGAAGACTAGTCAACGATCATATCAAATCAAGACCGTTCATACGCACAAAGATCTTGGATCGACAGGGAATATCACAATCCACATCGACCATCGATGGTCACTCGCCAAATAGATCTACAGTTGGTGACAAAATGAATAAAAGGCATGGTGAAATCACAATTTGGTGGTGTATGTTAAAGGGCGCGCTAATCTCAGCGACTGATAATCAGGTGCTCAGATCTACGATCGACGGGGAATATCAGACCCCCTCGACCTTTCTTCCTTTAATGGTGGAGGGGGGGTCAGAGTTTGTGGTATTTCCTGTGCAGGGCCCTCATAACGTGTCACATTATTTTTAACTTGGACCCCCCTCGCTCATTACCAATTACTGCCTACCCCCCCTCCAAGTAAACTGCCAAACCACTACTCCATACCACCTCCGCGCTCCGACGTCACACTCCACTACCCTACCTACATGTCACACTCCACTACTCGGGCCTACATGTCACACTCACACAAATCACGAGGTCGCTAAGAAAATGGTGTCCATCCATATCAATGATGGATTAAGTCCTAACCGTCAAATTAAGCAGTGAAAGGTTAAATGTAAGGATCAAATCTGACCATTGATCTGGTTCCGCAAAATAAAAGTGAACCATCTGATATGATGTCCATATTGTTGTCCATCTCATCAGGAAATCAAATCATGACAGTTGAAATTGATAAGCACTAAAGCACTCGTTTTTCCTAGTGTCTGGTCACTGTCGTTGGTCATATGGAATAAGATATATAAAGGCAAAATATAATATAGCACTAAATTTGATAAAGCCTCTAGTTTTGTACCACTAGGTCACATGTAATGATTTGTAGAAATCACCTCTGCAGAACTTGGTTTCTATAAATAAATTTTTGAGATTCGGGATCAAGTTAAAAAGGATGAAATTGATCCATAACTGTGATCAATTTATGAAAACCTTCACGATAAAAATGATAAACAGTGATTATGGTTTAGTTAAACGAAAAGGTGTGATGGTTCCAAACAAAGGGACACAGTGTATCACTCTCACATCATTTTGAAGATTATATAAATGA
>JASDQU010274714.1:0-15010 GCA_032191745.1 Picea mariana
GATCCAAGTGGAACCAGAGGGATAATTCTTACTAGAACCTCAATGCATACTGGACAAAAAGGAAACCTCGCTCATGAACTGAACCATTGCACAGGTCAAGGTGCAGTGGAAACATTTTGGCCCAGATGAGGCGACGTGGGAAATGGAAGATGCCATGAAATAGGCATATCTGATTTTGTTTACTTCTGTACATACATGTCATGGTGATAGATAGAACATCAGGGACGATGTTCCTTTAAGGGGAGGGATTTGTAACACCTTGTTTCCCCCAGTCTGTAAAAATAACTATATTGGCCAAAAACTATGGCAAACTCAAAGATGTAAATGTTTGATTTGACAGACCTTTGTATAAAAGGTCGATGAATGAAAATTATATCATGAATATGTGTCGCATGATTTCTAGAAGGGGGATGTGTTGAAAGGGACCATGATGGCTGATGAGAGGTGGTGGAAGGGGTCGGTAATGGCTACATTAACTTTCATCGAACCGAAACCGTACTGGTTTGTACATGCTCGGAAACCAAAGGTCACTCTTAGACCCCTGAATGAATTACCCACCTAGATGGTAGGTGGGGAGGCTCCTCAAGAGTAAATGAGGGGATGGGGGTGAACCACCCATCCGTAGAAGCTCTCAGACCTGATCATCGGACAGGGAAATTCATGCCACACACAACCTCGCAGGAGAAAAGGAAAGGAAGTAAGTGTGGAAGGAGAGGAATTGCGAAAGGAGAACCATAAGAACTCTGGAAAATACAGTGAGTCATGAGCAGAAGAGAAGGAGAGTAACCTTCGTCCTCAACTTTCGATGAGCGGGAAGTAGGAGACTGGGTCTCAAAGCATCATGGTCTAGCTCGGGGGTGGCTAGTGGTAAATCCGATTGGAATCACTGAGGCTACAGTTGGGTGGAAATGAGCACCTCTCTCAGCAGTCGCGTCACACCTGGTGTTTTTCTAATAAGTGTTTATATCTCGTGTCTTGAATTGAATATAGTGGATGCATGCTCATGTTTATGCACTCATAAATAATTTCTGTATATCAGTGTTTGCCTGGTGTTTTGACCATAAATAATGGATGCATACTCATACATATATGAACATAATCGGTTTATGTAGAGAATGAATAAGTTCAGATTATGAGCTATTCCCTTGAGATTTGTCTCATGTATTTGACCCGCGCTATGCCCTGGTTTGATTTCCCGAAGGCACCTCCCCCTGGGAAGTTCCCTCACCTTCCAGAGCCGGAGTGAGTTCCTTTAAAGGACTACTGTTTTAGAAACCATACGAGCTTACCTCACCCCTGTCACAGAGTTCATAGCTTAGTAATTTAAGAAGGCCTTTTAGTCAGGTCACCCAGCCTAGGGATATTTACCGAAGAACCCGTTGAAGGATTTTGTAGTCTAAGTCTGGAAGCCTTGTACTCGAGAGAACGGTTCCCTAAGGTTTCGGTGCTTCGGAGTTTTGGCTCCTGGGAACTCAAGTGAGAGACCTCCTGTCTTTGCATATCACAAAATCTCGATTTGTGAAACCCCAAAATGAGCTGAGCAGAGTGGATAGGCTTCGGAGTTTCGGCTCCTGGGAACTCAAGTGTTAGACTTCTTGTCTTCGCATATCATGAAATCCCGATTTGCGAAACCCTGAAATGAGCTGAGTAGAGTGGATAGGCTTCGTAGTTTCAGCTCCTAGGAACTCAAGTGCGAGACGTCATGTCTTCGCATATCGTGAAATCCCGATTCGCGAAACCCTGAAATGAGCTGAGCAGAGTGGATAGGCTTCGGAGTTTCGGCTCCTGGGAACTCAAGTGCGAGACCTCTTGTCTTCGCATATCATGAAATCCTTATTTGAGAAACCCCTAAAGGAGCTGAGAAGAGTGGATAGGCTTCGGAGTTTCAGCTCCCGGGAACTCAAGTGCGAGACCTCCTATCTTCGCATATCGCGAAACCTCGACTTGCAAAACCCCAAAATGATCTTAGTAGATATATGGGTTTCGGTGTTTCAGTACCCGAGGAACTAAAGGGTATGAACCCCTCATATTTTAGTATACGAAACCCCGAAAGGTAGAGTGCTGGGATATAATCCGATCCATTGATCAATTTGATGATCAGTTAGACCCTTCTTTTTGGGTTTTGGCACTTCGAAAGACAGAGAACAGGGGAACGCTTGCATTGCAATTCCCCGAATCGTGAAATCCAAAAGCGCATTTCTGGTAAGGCTAGTGGTCATAGCCAACAATCACATGGGGAAGGTAGAGTCTGCACCCGACCCCATTGAAGCTCGGGGATTCTGTTCCTCGATAAAGAAGGAAGAAAAGAGAAAAAGGGCAAAAAGTCTTAGTTACCGTAGTGGGTGTGTGACACACTCTATACCATGTAAGCAACTTATATTATACTAAATTCAATCATTAACTACAACTTGAAATTGCAACCTAAATCTAAGCAAGAAATTGCATAACATAAACTAAACTAGCTCTATCTTAACAATTGGAATTGCAAAAAGGGAAATACTCATAAACATAAATTAAAAACGATTCTAGCATATGACAAGTAATGAAATGAATAAACTATCTAACAACTAGGTAAGAAAAGACTAGATAGCAATTGAATAAGCAATTTGCAAATAAAAACTAACACTATCACTATCCATCCATTGAAACCCTATAAAAAAAAAGCATGAATTAAATTTATGTCCTAAAACTCTGTTTCAGCATGAAGAAAGTCTATTCTACCATATAACTATACACATAGTTGGTGTCTAAGCTTGCAAGATTGTTTCTATCATCTACAGAGTCATTGCATATTAACAAGATTCTTCAAAATAACCCGCAAAAGCTAAATTGAACCAATTAAATTATAAACAACAAATTAAATAACAAAGAAGTAAAATAACATCTCATATATAGAAAATGAAATAAAAATGCATCTACGCTATCCAATTCACAAACAAATTTATAATATAGTTACCCAAATAGCTGGTGGCCCCCCTAGCAAGTCGTGGTCACTCTTCAAATGCACACCACGAACTTCAGCACAACGATTTCACCATTAAAACTAAAAACACAGGTTTTACACAGTCTGGCAAAATGAAAATGACAAAACAGAGCTAAAATTGTCTTTTGCTCGAACACACGACTTCTTAACGATTGTATGACCACTGAGGTGGTATTTATAATCTTTATAGACTGAGAGGTCGACCACAGGAGGGTCGATCCTCTTTGAAAAATAATAAATTGCATTTAAAATTCCATAACTGCTGAAATAGAGTGAGCCAATAATCAGCCATCATAACAACCCAAAATCGAGTTGTCAAGAGTTAAGTAGCCAGAGGGGATGAGCACGAGAAAAACCTATGTCCCTGATTCACCCATTGTTGGCCACCAATACCATAACTACCAAATCACCCATCATTTTTGTGGAGGATGGAGTGTCGGATGGAGTGCCGGATGGAGTACCAGAATGAGTACTGGATGGAGTGTCGGATTGAGTACCAGAAGCACAAACAAGCAACGATTTTTCCTTGTGACACCAAAAATGTGAATTAGATTCCTGGAAACATAAAAACATAATGAATTACACTCAAGGTCATCATAAAATAAAAATTATGCATACCTGGTGTGGGTCATAGCGTTTTGACACAAAATCTCTTCAAAATCTTCTTCAAAACATGAAAAATGCATATTTACAATTGAAAAAGTATCTAATTACTGTCATAAAATCGATCATATCACGGGCCCAACAATACTAGTCAACATGACTCTAGGTTTTCTAGCCACAACAAACTGCATTTCTTGATCTTTCTTGACTTCATCAACAAGTTCCTTCCCACTCATGAGAACTATAGTATTGGTTGTTTCTGCTTTTGCCTTCTTGTCTTCAATTGGTAGCAACATATGTGTCCCACCATTCCTCTCCAAGGTGTAAGTGTTCTTTCTTCCGTCATGAATAAAATTTCTGTCATATTTCCACGACCTTCCCAACAAAAGATGACAAACATCCATGGGAATTATGTCACATAAAATCTCATCTCTATAACCCCCTATCTTAAATTCAACTAAACATTGTTTAGTGACTGTTACCTGATGTCCTTTTTGAAACCACGAAACATTATATGGACTCATATGTGCAAGTGTCTCCTACTCCATCGTTTCCACTATCTCTATGGATACTATATTATCTGTGCTTCCACTATCAACTATCACCTTGCATCCCGTATCCTTGGTTTTGCAAGCAGTTCTAAACAAACTATTCCTCTGGATTGGATTCTCCATCTCTTTCTCTAGCTTTAAGAGAATTTTCCTCATCATCAAGGATCTTCCACCTTCTACATCTTCTGCCTCAACATTTCTCCTCTACTCTTCTAAAATGTGAGCTTCTCCTCAATCCCTTTTTCTATCGGGACATTCCCAATATTTGTGTCTGATCTTTCCACAGAAAAAACACTTTACTTCACCTCCTCTGCCTCTTCCTCTCCCTCTTGCTCGAGGAAACGTGTTCATGTCGGCACATTGTCTTCCTTGTGAACTTCCTCCATGATATATCCTATATCTCCGATATCTCTTGTATCAGGTGTTCACCTTTGTGCTATCTCCATAGCATCCAATTGATCATGAAGTTCTCTCATTTCCCTTTCCACGGCTAGATCAGGCAAAGTTATTTCTGGACGTCTTCTTGGCAGCATTGTTTCAACATGTCCACATAGAATTCAAATCACAATTGTCCTCTGTCTTATTTTGCTTACATAAAAAAATAGTTGTAAGCTCTGATACCATGTAATGCACTCCCCTACCTTAGCAGGGTCTGTTGTCCTCTCAGTCTTTGGATATTCCAATTCCCAAGCAGAAATGGCTTCTTGGTCCCTGCTGCAACCTTCGAAACTAAAAAACCATAGGTCCTAATCTATGCTCCACTCGCGCGAAAATGCACTATACGTGAGCTTCCACTCCACATGACCACCGACATAACCACAAAATTAACCCCAGAAATTTTCATCACGTTTCACGATTTCAAGACTTTTGTTGTGAGTCACTCTGACTTCTATGATTCCCGAAACCTTGAAATAGGCTAGAGGTCCCTATCTCCTCCCTTTAATTCTTCACTGATGTGACCTTCGACAACGACCTGGGGCCCAACTTTTGAGTGTGTCAGGATTTCGTGACTCACAAATTCTGAGTTACAACTTCCTCCATGCTCCCGACTCCCAACTTCCCGATATTCTAGAGTGCCAAATCAACGACTCTCCCTCCTTCAGATCTTTTAGTTACTATCTCTCCTGAGCTTGAGAGTGTTGAAATACTCTTGCCTTAACCTCCCTACAACTCCACTAGATCTAATTATCCATGGATATTGACACTTCTCCCTCTGATAATTTCCACCTTCCATTTAGGATATCAATGACTCCTCGTCAATTAACTCGGTGTCAACGCTCTTGTGCTTGATTCCATGAGGTGACTTCAAACCTCGTCTTTCCTCTGAACTTCTCCAAATATCTATCCTTCCTAAACTTGGTCTTCCTTGGAAACGTAAGGATTCTAAGGAATCCTAAGTGCACTCTTGGAGGATTCCATAATAACCTCTAGTTATTCAACAACTACACCTCTGTACACTCTTTGCGACAAAATTTAATCAACCGTTCACTGGGTTGGACAATTCTAAGACTTCCACTTGTCCTACACACACCTTCCATGGCTTTTTGCTGTACTTGCACTCCTACTGGTATAAGCTAACGTTACCTCTCCTGAGCTTGTCTAAGGTAAAAATCAGAAACTTGTCGACACACTCCTTGCAGACCTTCACTGCACTCCTTGTAGGGATTCTCAGGAAGAGAAACAATTGAAACTTATACTCTTCTCATGGACTTCATACATTCAACATGAAATCACATATGCATGGCATTGAAACAAATTCATAACAGAGAATGAAAATAGACTGTAAACATAGCATTCAATAGATGCATATAGTAACCATAAAACATCATGAAATTGGATCAAAGCAGTCTTATATTAATCCAAGTGCTTTTGTACATGGTTTCTATAGAAAAAACTATCTATTCATACAACTCTACAATATGTGTTCTTCTCTGCTCTCTTGTGCTCTCTTACTCTAAAGCTTCTACTCATACAATGAGAATGATAATACAATACATACAAGGGAGTCTTCTTAACTTTTCCCTCCTACAATTCTAAGCTATCTTATAGAATTAAGGATTACTACCTACTTTACATTTATTACAATAAATGCCTACAACCAACAGATCACAGAAACACTCAAGATCTATATTACAATCCCAAGACATTAAAATAAAATATATATTTTCAGATATTACATTAATGTGCCATCCTTTGAAATTCAAAATGTCTTCAAAATGCACACTGGTGTATATCCAACTATCCTCCACTTGCGCTTGCTTTGCCGGCGATGCTCCTGCATCATACTCCTCTGGCTGAAAAATTCATGGACTCCTATCAATCAGCTCCTGCACCGTCTATCCATGTTTCTGGATATCTACTTCACCTTCACCACTAGAATCCTCAATCAGGTGTCCTTTCCATTTTACCAAATATTCAAGATATGTTTTCATTCGGGTCTTCTTGCTAACGCTTTGAGCAATGATCTTTTCCATTTCCGTCTTTTTAGCTACATACATATGTTTGATACACTGAATTTCCTTCTGATTCTTTGCCCCATCTGTTTCATCTTCTCTGTAAGGATACATATCTGCTACGTTGAATATGGGTGATATTCCCACATCATCTCGCAATTCTATCTCATAAGCATTTGCCTCAAATTACCATAAAATTCTACACGGCCCTATCTTTTCCATATTCATCTTATTATATGTTCCCCTTGGGAACCTTTATTTTCTAAGATGTTCTAAGACTAAATTTCCCACTTCGAATTGAATATATATTTTGTGTTGATCTACTCTGCGCTTGTATTCTTGGTTGGAACTCTGCACCCACTCTTTAATCTTACTGTGGAGCTCCTGCATTTCTGCTGCAAAATCTTCCGCTCCAACAGTTCTGAACTCATTCTGCTCTAAGTCTCTCAACTCAGATACTCCTCTTGGATGCATTTCATACATTATCTGGAATGAGATTTTCCCCATACTCCTATTAGGTGATTCATTATATGCAAATTCCTCTTGCAACAGAATTTGATCCCACTGACTGTGACATTCAACTACTAAGATCCTCAATAAGTCCCCCAAACTTTGATTTACTACCTTAGTCTGTCCATCCGTCTGAGGGTGATATGATGAGATAAAATATAGATTTGTCCCCAGATTCTTCCATAGTGTTCTCCATAAATGACCAACAAATTTGGTATCTCTGTCTGAAATAATTCTCTTGGGTAAACCATGAAGTCAAACGACCTCTTTGAAAAACAGATTTGCAATATGTGTTGCATCACTGGTTTTCTGACATGGAATGAAATGTACCATTTTTGAAAATCTATCGAATACCATGAATATAGAATCATAAACCCTCTGTGTCCTTGGAAGTCCTAACACAAAATCCATGCTTACCGCGTCCCACAACCTCTCTGGTATTGACAATGGTTGATACAACCCAACATTCTATCTTTTCCCCTTTGTGTGTTGGTAGATTCTACATCTGTTAACAAATTTGTGCACATCTATCCTCATTCTTGGCTAATAATACAAACTGTTCAGCTGCGCAAATGTTTTATCATGGTCGAAATGTCCAGCCAATCCCCCACTATGTTTTTCCTTTAAAAGGTTTTCTCTCATAGAGCTCTTTGGGATACACAACTAATTTTCTTTAAACAACAGTCCATCCTGAATCAAGTTTTCAATCCATTGGATTTTGTCTCTTAGAATATGATTCTCACATGCTTCACAAGCATCCATGAAATTTCAATCATCCTTGTACATTTCCTTAAGGCTATCGAAACCTAAGGTCTTCACACGAAACTCCTACAGAATCAAACATTTCCTGCTCAATGCGTCAACAACCTTGTTAGCATTTCCATAAATTTTCTTTAGAACAAAAGTAAAGTTTTTCATGAACTCAACCCATTTTGCATGTTTCTGGTTCAAATTTTCCTATCTGGTTATAAACTATAAGGCCTGGTTGTCGCTATACAAAACAAACTCTTTTGAAAACAGGCAGTGCCTCTATTTCTTTAGTGCTTGTATGACTTCATAAAATTATTTATCATTAGTGGAGTAATTTAGTTTGGCATCATTCAGATTCTCACTGAAGTATGAAACTGGTCTATTGTCTTGACTTAAGACTGCTCCAATCACGAATCCACTTGCGTCACATCTCACTTGAAATGTTTTACTGAAATTTGGTAGAACCAGAACTGGTTGTTCAATTATCTTCTCTTTCAACAACTTGAAATTTTTCCTTGCTTCCTCTATCCAATGAAAATATTTATGTCTTTTATTGACTGTGTCCATCATTGATGCACAAATTCCACTAAATTTTCTGATGAAATTCCTGTAAAAACTGGCTAGTCCATGGAAGCTTCTGACTTCAAATATATTCCTTGGTGACGACCACTCTTTGATTGATTTTACCTTCACCAGATCCATCTTCAACTCATTTGAAGAGATCACAAAACCCAAATAAATAAACTCTGTCTCCATGAAATATGACTTTTTGAGATTTATCAACAACTTCTCTTGCTGCAAACTCCTCATTAATAGAGTTAAATGTCTCAAATGTCCTTCCTCAATCTTACTGAAGATTAGTATATTATCAAGATACACAATTACAAAATTTCCAATGAAATCTTTCAAGACTTCGTTCATCAATATCATGAAATTACTTGGCTCATTCGTCAAACCAAATGGCATGAAAAGCCATTCACACAACCCTTCATTCATCTTGAATGTTGTCTTCCATTCATCACCTTCCTTCATTCTAATCTGATGATATCCGCTTTTTAAATAAATATTTGAAAAAAACTTTTCTCCACTCAAGAAATCCATCAAGTCATCCATCATGGTTAAAGGAAATCTATAAATAATGGTGATTTTGTCTATAGGCCTCAAGTCTGTACACATTCTCCATCCACCATCCCTCTTCAGACTTAACACTATTGGTACAACACATGGACTCAATATTTCTCTAACCAACCCTTTGTCCATCAAATCCTGGATTTGCTTCTTAACCTCTTCATTCTCCTGCGGCGTCNCGTCAATCTGTACCCTGCTTTGTTTGGTAAAATCGCTCCTAGTATAAGGTCAATGTGATGGCTTATACTTATAAAGAGTGGCAAGAAACAAGGTAAATATTCAACCACTATATCAACAAAATTCTCCAACAGTTCTTGATTTTCCTCAGATAGATCATCTATTGAGGTACTGGTCAAGATGACTCTAGGTTTTCTAACCACAACAAACTGCATTTCTTGATCTTTCTTGACTTCATCAACAAGTTCCTTCCCACTCATGAGAAGTTTAGTATTGGTTGTTTCTACTTTCTCTTTCTTGTCTTCAATTAGCAACAACATATGTGTGCTACCATTCTTCTCCAAGGTGTAAGTGTTCTTTCTTCCGTCATGAATAACATTTCTTTCATATTGCCACAACCTTCCCAACAAAATATGACATACATCCATGGGAATTATGTCACATAAAATCTCATCTCTATAACCCCCTAAATTCAACTAAACACTGTTTAGTGATTGTTACCTCATGTCCTTTTTGCAACCACGAAACTTTATATGGACTTGGATGTGAAACTGTGTCCAACTCCATCTTTTCCACCATCTCTATGGATACTAGATTATCTGTGCTTCCATTGTCAACTATCACCTTGCATACCCTATCCTTGGTTTTACAAGAAGTTCTAAACAAACTATTCCTCTAGACTAGATTCTCCATCTCTTTCTCTGGCTTTAAAAGAATTTTCCTCATCATCAAGGATCTTCCACCTTCTGCATCTTCTTCCTCAACATTTCACCTCTGCGCTTCTAAAATGTGAGCTTCTCCTCCTCCATCCCTTTTTCTATCGGGACATTCCCAATATTTGTGTTCAATCTGTCCATAGACAAAACACTTTACTTCACCTCCTTTGCCTCTTCCTCTCCCTCTTTCTCGAGGAAAAGTGTTCCTGTCAACATATTGTCCTCCTTGTGAACTTCCTCCCCTTTCTGGGTGGTTATGAGGTTTCTTCTCTTCATCCTTGGGCTTCTATACTCTATCCTGGTCAACTCCTTTTCCTATGATCTGACTTCTACCTCTTCCCCTTTGACCTTGCTTTCAAGAGAATTTCTCTTCTGCCTTCAGAGCAACTTGATAAGCATCTTCCACATTTCTGATTGTCACCATGCTCATCTCATCGCAAATATCATATCTTAGGCCATTCATGTATTTGATGACCTTTTCATCATCACTCTCATGATGACCAACTTTGATGTTAAGTTTGTAAAATGCCTTAGTTTATTCCTTCACTTTCATCCCTTTCTGTCTCAAATTTTTCATTCTTCAAAACAGATTGATTTGATAATATCTGGGTATGAATTTGGCTTTCATCTTCGCTACCATTCTATCCCAACTTTTGATTCTTTGTTTTCCTTTCCAATGCCTGTTAGCCTACAATTCATCCCACCATAATGTTGCATGTCCTTTCAGTCTAGTGACAGTGTGCTTAACCTTCTTATCTTCCTCGACATCCTCATAGTCGAAGTATTTATCCAGATCTCTAAACCAATCTAGCAGCTTCTCAACGTCTAAGTTGCATTCATACATCGGAATGTGAAATTTTTCCTTGGAACCTATTCTAGCAATGACCTTAAATAGGTGTTCCTCTGCAACATCTTTGACTACAACTTCTTCTTCAGCTCCAACTTCGTTCTCACTTTCAGCCTCATTGATATCTCTTATGTCATGTGCTCACCTCTATGTTGTCTCCATAGCATCCAATCGATCACGAAGTTCTCTCACCTCCCTTTCCACAGATGGATCGGGTAAAGTTCTCTCTAGACGTCTTCTTGGTGGCATTGTTTCAATATGTCCACGTAGAATTCAAATAACAACTATCCTCTGTCTTCTCTTGCCTACATAAAACAATAGTTGTAAGCTCTGATACCACCTAATGAAGTGCCCCTACCTCAATAGGGTCTGATGACCTCCTGGTCTTTGGATCTTCCAATTCCTGAGTCGAAATGGCTTCTTGGTCTCTGCTAGAACCTTCAACACATAAAAGCCACAGGTCCTACTCTGTTATCCACCCGCACAAACATGCACTAGACGTGAGCTTCCACTCCACATGACTATCAGCGTAACCACAAACATAACCCCAAAAAGGTGCATCACATTTCGTAATTTCGGGACTTTTGTTGTGAGTCACCCTGACTCCTCTGATTCCCGAAACCTCGAAATAGGCTAGCAGTCCCTAGCTCCTCCCTTTAATTCTTCACTGATGTGACCTTCGACGTCGACCTAGGGCCCAAATTTCAAGCATGTCAGGATTTTGCGACTCACAACTTCCATGTTACATTTCCCTCCATGCTCCTGACTCCCAACTTCCCGATATTCCAGAGTGCCAAATCAATGACTCTCCCTCCTTTAGATCTGACAGCTACTATCTCTCTTGAGCTTGCGAGTGTTGAAAGACTCTTGCCTTAACCTCCCTACAACTCCACTGGATCTAACTTTCCACGGATATAGACACTTATCCCTCCGATAATTTCCACCATCTGTTCAGGTTCTCAATGAGTCCTCATCAAATGAATCAGCGTCGACCCTCCTGATCTTGATTCCATGAGGTGACTTCAAACCTCATCTTTCCTCTGAACTTCTTCGAATATCTATCTTTCGTAAACTTGGTCTTCCTTTCAAACTCAAGGATTATAAGGAATTATGTGCACACTCTTGGAGGCTTCCACAATAACGTCTGGTTATTCAAAAAACTTTGGTTATTCAACAACTACACCTCTGTACACTCTTTGCGACAAAAGTTCTTCAACCGCTCACTAGGTTGGACAGGTATAAGACTTTGACCTGGCCCGTGCACACCTTGCATGGATTAGTGTTGTACTTGCACTCCTACTGGTATAAGCTAATGTTACCTCTCTTGAGCTTGTCTGAGGTAAAACTCAAAAAATTGTCGACACACTCCTTGCGGACCTTCATTGCACTCCTTGCAGGAATTATCAGGAAGAGAAACAATTGAAACTTATACTCTTCTCACAGACTTCATACATTCAACATCAAATCACATATGCATGGCATTGAAACAAATGCATAACAGAGACTGAAAATAGTCTGTAAACATACCATTCAATAGATGCATATAGTAACCATAAAACACCATGAAATTGGATCAAAGCATTTTGATATTAATCCAAGTGCTTATGTACACAGTTTCTATAGAAAAAACTATCTGTTCATACAACTCTACAATATATGTTCTTCTTTTCTCTCTTATTCTCTCTTACTCTACATCTTCTACTCATACAATGAGAATGATAATACAATACATACAAGGGAGTCTTCTTAACTTTTCCCTCCTACAATTCTAAGTTATCCTATCGAATTAAGGATTACTACCTACTTTTCATTTATTACAATAAATGCCTACAACCAATAGATCAGAGAAATGCTCAAGATCTATATTACAATCTCAAGACATTAAAATCAAATATATATTTTCAGATATTACATTAATGTGCCATCCTTTGAAATTCAAAATATCTTCAAAATGCACGTTGGTGTATATCCAACTGTCCTCCACTTACGCTTGCTTTGTTGGCAATGCTCCTACATGGGACCCAAATTTAATGATCCTTATACAGTTCTCAAGTGTGTGGGACAGGTGTCCTATCATTTATCTTTTCCTATTTCTTCCAAGCTCCATCCTCTTTTTCATGTCTTCTACTTAAAGAAGGTGATTGGCACTAAGTTCCAAAATCAAACCAACCTTCCCCAATTGGCTAAAGAAGGATCCATCTGGTTGCAGCCACAAGATGTTTTGGATCATCTTGAGCATCATCTTCGTCAACATACCATGAAGGAAGTGTTATTTCAGTGGAAATATAAAAATCCATTTGATGCCACCTGGGATCCATCTAGCATTCTGCAACAATATCCTCATCTCAAGCCTTGAGGACAAGGCTGATTTTAAGGGGGAGGGAATGTTTGGGACCTAACCTACCTAACCCCTCAAGTGGGTAGAATAATATATTTCGATGTAATAAAGGTCAATATTAATAAGGCCTAGAAATAATGAGGAATAATCCAATTGTAAGAAGACCTAATAGAAGCTTTTGCTTCTAGAAGGATCTTCTTCTAGATTGTTCTTTTGGATAGATATATTTAGTATAAATACGAGTAGAGGGAATGAGAAGTTTTCTCTTGGATATTATTGTAATAGAGCTCTTCTCTTCTTGAGGTTTCCCCCTCGAAAAGGCAAGTGAACATTTCTCTTAGTAATCAAAGTGCTCTTTCTGGTGTTATTCTGGCATTATTCTAGTATTATTATGGTATTTTTCTGGTTATATAATTGTTTCTCTTCCATTTATAGCTAATTATTTCTATTATGCATACGATTTTATAACTGGAATATTAGACACAAATATATAGTAATACTCTATTTTTATTAAAGAATGAAATATGTAAATAATGTAAAAGAAAATACAGAGTGAATTGAACTCGCTATAATGGTTGTAGTATAACTCCGAGAAGAGATTTGAAGGCTATGCACATTCACAATAATACAATTACAATGAGGCTCCGAAGGCCTTTTTAACATAAATCATAAATGAGAAAACCCTAAACATCCAAAACGTTAACCTCAGGATATGAAACAAAAAAGGTTTGTGGGCCCCAATGGGGGTAGTTGATAGATCAACTTCTTGAGGGAATACATTTTTCATACTCTCTTCGTTTGGGGTGCTCGGTACCCCATCAAAAATATCTAGCTGAGGAGTACAAATTCCATTCGCCCAAGCATTTTCCTTTCCATACACACTAGGTGCTATCATGCCATAAAACATCGTTTAGGGCCTCAAAATGACCTCAGAAGTTTAGGACCCAAAAAATCCATAAACAAATGCCAAGATGGAAACTATATTTTGAGCCAGTGGAATATGTGGGAGACCACAAATTCCCATCTGGATCATTCCTCTCCCATTAAGAAACAATTCTCTCCATTGTGTTGAGTTCACCCATTAAATGGGGAAAATTTTACTAAACTTGATTCTTGATGAACCACTTTCCTTGGTTCAATAGTTGCCTTGCTTTGACAAACCAATAGAGTTGGATCTTCTATTGGTGGATTCCCTTAACATGTGTTTCTATGATCTGATCAATGGTTTCCTTTCCCATGCAGTTAGGGTTGATCTCTATAGGTTTTAGCTTCTCTACCACTTTCGATGTGTCCAATAGTGGTGAAAAATATGGTCGAAGGAGGTTGACATTGAATACTAGGTGTAAGCCAAGGAAGGGGGGAATACTTAACTCAAAAGAATCGACACCCACAACCTTGGTGATGGTGTAAGGTCCATAACGAAGTGAACACACATTTTGATGGGGTCTTGTAAGGCACTCTTTCTGCAAATGAAAACAAACCTTGTCTCCTACCTTAAATTTTTGGAGAACCCGGTGGTGATCATGAAGCCGCTTGTACTTTGTATTGGATTTATACAAAATATCATGGACTATTATGATGCAAAGGGGGCATATATAGGGATAAATGTATATGATATAACCCCAAAGGGGGGAATATATGGGGCTAAATGTACATGTAATGTGTAAGTATATATGTAATAAGGTCAACCTAATATAAAAACGAATTCATATGTAGTGTGTGAATAAGTATATATATATATAGATCATGTATCCCATTACATAATCCCAAAACCCAAAAATCCCTAAAAGGGGCCAAGATCCCACGATCTTTGCTTCGAATTGTGCTCCACCTTTGACAGCCTGTCGAAGTCCCAAAAGTAGGTCAAACATGACCAAGGATCCTAAAAAATTAGTCAAGGGACAACAGGCCCCCAACACTCACTTGTGACTCGTCTTGAGTCACTCTGGTCTGG